>CATIWF010096972.1:0-20636 GCA_949630135.1 Balakata baccata
ATTGCAATCCACTGTATTTACTATCAGCCCAAATTAGTATTCAAAAAATTCTAATGACTGTCTAAAAGATTTGATAGGCATAAGAAGAAACCCAAACAAACCATATGCATATTTCCACACGATTAGATCTTGCAAATACAGGTGGCGGAACGTGAAGGTAGCAAGTTACGAAAATAAGGAGAGGCAACAGATCTAGGAAATGGAGTTGTCGGAATATGTGGGGAAGCAGTAGATCTTGCAAATGCAGGTGGTAAACGAACTTTGAGAAGAAAGGAAATAAGGAGAGACAACAAATCTAGGAAGGTGGTGGAACATGGAGGCAGCCGACAGTGGAGGTAATTGGACCAATGGTAAAGTTTGGAGAGATAATGAACTTTGAGAGGAAGGTATGGGTGATTGGAATGGTCGGAGATTGAAATTATATTTTGAATTTATTTATTTTATTAATTAATTTTTTAAATTTTTTATAAAATGTTTTTTTTTATAGCTTTTACTAAAAAGTAATTTTTAAATTTAAAAAAAATTAAAAATAAAAAACTTTTTTTGAAAAAGCCTTTTTTTTTCCAAATATGTCATCGTACAACATGGAGGTAGCAGACAATTGAGGTGATTGGAGAGAAAATGATCTTTGACAGAAAAGACTGGGGGGATCTACATAAAGTAGAGGAAGATTGAGTGCAACATATGAGGGGTAAAAGGGTAAGTTAACATAAAAATTAAAAAGAGAAAGTTTGACCCGACATGATAATTTTGCCTACAGTGCCAACTGAACCAGTTTTAATGTATTTAGTAGATTCCATCTCAAAATCAACATAATCAAAAGTAAAACAGCACAAATAAAATTTGAAGTAACCAATTTTCTATGGTCCAGAATTCGCAAATAGAACACAAATTCTATAAAACAAAAGAAAATCAAAGATACACTTGACTTGACAGGACATAAAGACTATCAATTACCCTGTTAAGTACAAAAAACAACAGACATGGAAAGTGATTAAACAGGCTTTGGAAATGTCTTGTGCAGGGGCAGCAGATTCAGATTCATGGGCAGTTTCAATTTGATCGTTATTATCATCCTTGACAACCAGCATGACAAGAACTAACAGCAATGTATAACTCACAGTAGTAAGTGACCAATTCACAATTAATTGAGATAGCAATAGAACTTTGCGGGTATCAACTTGCCAAGCAACAGCAGCTCCTGCACTCTGCACTCCCTTGTAGAATCCAACGTGCCTACACAAATTTAACCATAATACTCACTAATCACTAGTAAGTCTTAATTTAATTTTTTTATTTAATTTACTAATTTTTTTAACTTTTTATAAACTTTTTTTTTTTTCAAATATACTTTTCTATTTACCACTTTCTATAAAAAAAAAAGTTTTCAAAATTAAAAATACAAAATTTTTTGCAAAGATGGCAAGAGAGAAAGATCTAACTTCTAAGTACCTACTAAGGATCTCAGAGCCATTAGCCAAGGCTCCAATGACCCAGTAGAACATACCTTGAAACATGGCATCTAGCAATCCATAGCTGAAATAGAGCACAAACGGCCCTGCAGAATCTGTATCAGAATCCTTCAAATCCAATTTTGGTGGCAAATCATTGCGACAGTATCCAAGCTGATTGGCAAGTCGACCACCCCAAATGGCAGTGCCAAGCACAGAAACAATACCAGTTCCTACATATCCCCTCATTCTCCTGCTCTTGAAGATGAAATCCAATACATACCCAATACCAACAGACCCTATCATCTGTGCGGCCCGATAGAAAACATTGTTCAAGCCCCTTGTCCTCAAATTGAAGAGTGCCCTATTCACGTTAGTGAAGTGGTTGCTGTAGAAGAAGTTGCTAGCCCAAGCAGCTGGTCCAGAAGCAAGAGGGTTTAGGGGTAACCATGCTACAGCGATGGAGAGTGGAGATGGTGACTGGAATGGTGGTGATAATACAAGGAACAGTCGGAATGGTGGTGAAGATGACCGGACAGTGACGATTCGCCCATCGGAGGCGGATAAAGAACGAGTGCAATGCTTCTAAAAAAAATCAGTCAAAGTCTAAAGTCAAAGAAAATAGTTATGATTTTATATTTATACTATTACATTAAAAGTGTTCAAAAGTATATAAAAGTATAACAATTAGTAATCTTTTTTTAATACCATTTTATTTTTATAAATTCTAATTGAGCATAATTTTATTTTTAAATTTTTTTTAAAATTTTTAAAAATTCTAAGAGAATGTTTTCTAATTTTTATAGGGCTTTATAAATTTTAATTGAATATCACTTCAGTTTTTAAATCTATTAAAATATCTTAAAATTCTAATTAAATATATTTTTGAAATTTTAAAAAAAGATAATAATAAATAAATAAAATTTAGACATAATTAGAGACTATATATAATTAAATATGTGTTAATGAGTTAATTCCAATCCAACAAACAAATATGTTAGAACTCTTAAATAAATTCTTGTCCATAATAATTTAAAACTATCTCCATCGTTTTAATTAAAAAATTTTAAAATTTATAAATTTTATAATATTTATAAAATTTCAATTTATAGATTTCACAATTTGTGAATTTCAAGAATTTTATTATTTAGTTTGACTATAAAATCTATATATTGATAATGTAATTTCTTTTATACTCATATTTGATTCAATAATATTTTCACTAATGTACCTTATACGTGATTATTAGATGTTGAACTCATCATTAATTACAATTCAGTTTTTATATAATTTTTTTTATAAAAATTACTGTGAAATTATAACTTTTCAAATAATATATAAAAATTATATTCAATATTTTGAAATTCATATTATATATTATGTATATAGTTGTAATTTAGTTTAAAGTTATCATTATATAAATTCAATATATCAGTAAAAGTCAATATTATTGTATTTTAAATGATAATATATTATCGCTATTTTTTTTATTATGTCTTTCTAATTTTTTTATTAAATTTTGTTTTTCCTTTTAATATATATAAACTTGTAATAGAATTTGGACGTAATTATACAGTAATTAATAATGATAACATACAAATTTAACACTAAAAAATGCATAAAAAATTTTACAATTACATGTATAATTATTTAAAAAAGATATTAAATACCTAAAATCTAAACCTAAGTCACATAAAATTATATTTTTGAGAATTGGATAAATTTTTAAATTGAAGTAAATTCATTTGAATTTTACTGTTAAAACATTAAAAAAAATCAAAATGAATATATAATTAATGCATTCAGAATTTGTTGAATATGAAAGTGATATAAAACTATTCAACCACTAATTTAATATATATATATAACTTTTTTTTTTCAAGGGATCAAATTTTGATATGGAATTAATATAACCATTCAAAATCATAAAATATTTAAGTAAAAGTTAAAGAAAGCTCAAGTAAGTAATTAATTTTTTAAAAATAATTAATACAATAAATAAATAAAATGTGTAGTTTTAACAAATAATATGTATAACTATTGATAGAATCATGCATATATATTTAGGAAATTATAATGCTTAGAAACTTGAGAATTTGTATGATTATTGGTTCCTCTATAAGCAGCTAGTTCAAGAATCATTACAATCATTATTTTTTTCCTCCTAATATTTGTTTTATTAAATTATATTTGATTTTCTTATATATAAAATATAGTTATCTATTTCTAATAAAATTGAACTTATAATTAATGAACTATTAAATATTATTCACTAATAAATTAGATTATTAAATGACAAAATTAACTAATACAGTTAAGTTGGTTTTTTAGTAAATTTATCTTTATCCATATTCCTACTTTTATATATAGTGTGAAGTATAATATAATATGATATAACACAAGCAAAAAAAATTGGCAATGATATTATTCAATTAAACATGAAAATATCAAAAAAAAAAAAAATATATATATATATTAAAAAATATAAAAAATGTTAATTTCGTGTTATGTGTGGATTAATACTATATATAATATAATTACATAGTTCTAATAGAATTGAACTTCTAATTAATGAATTATTAAATATTATTTACTAATAAATTAAATTATTTAATGATAAAGTTAACTCAATTAACTAATATAATGAGGTTAGCTTTTTGATAAATTAGTATGTCCCCCTATTCCTATTTTTATATATTAATTTTTCATTAACGCGTCTTGCACATATTATTAAATATTAAACTTGTCGTTAATTGCTATTTGATTTTTATATAATTTGTTTTATATTATTATGATATTTTATTCATAATTAATTATAAGAATGCATGTTTATATCAAATTACTAATTTATCCATTATTAAATATCATATATAAAATAAAAGTAATTAATATTTTATGGTCATTTTATACATTCCTTTGTTAATAATTTGATTCATTAATAATAATAATAATGATGATGATGATGGTAATCATCTTATCTAATAAATTAATTTTAGTTATATGTAATTAAATCATATTCAATTTAAATACTAATGGTTAGTAATTATATTTATTTTTTATGTCATACTATATATAATGAATTATTAATATTATTCACTAATAAAATAAATTATTAAATAACAAAATTAACTCAATTAACTAATACAATCTGACTGACTTTTTATTAAATTTGTTTGTCCCTTCTACTTTTATCATTAACGTGCATTGCATGTGATTATTATATATTAAATTCGTATTATAATTTATATAAAAATTACTAATTTGTCAATTATTAAGAGTTATATATAAAATAGATGTAGTAAGTATTTTACGGTCATTTTGCATGTCTTCCCAAATTACTAATTTATCCACTAATAAGAGTCATATATAAAATAAAGGTAATAAATATTTTATAGTCATTTTATATCTCCTCCTATTCACGAGATTTTTAATAACTGAACTCATCATCATTAAATAAATAATAATCTTGTTCAGAAAATTAATTTTATTTACTTTTAATTATCATATAATTAAGTTACACTTAATTTAAATTCTAATACTTGTTAATTATATTTTATATAAAAGTAAATTGTATTATACTATGCACATAAATTTTAAAAATTTAGTTCGTTATATATACAATTAAAATAAATAAATTATTAAACTATATAAAAATTATTAAGAAATTATAATTTTTCAAATAAATTGTAAAAATTGTATTCAATATTTTAAAATTTATGTTATACATTACGTGCATAATTATAATTTAGTTTAGATTTACCACTTTTTAAGTTTAAAATAGAAAAAATTACATTATTTATCATTTTTAAATTTTTTTATCAAAAATATTGTCCTTAGTAAAATAAAAGTAGATTTCTAATTAATGTATTATTAATACTATTCACTAATAAAGTAAATTATTAAATGACACAATTAACTCAATTAACTAATATATTTATATTGGCTTTTCGGTAAATTTACATGTTTCTCTATTATCACTTTTATATATAGTATGATACGATGACTACAATCTATAAATTTAACAATTAATTTACAGTTTTATCATTTATTAAATATTAATAATTTATTATTAATTAAATATATACAATTAATTATGCCACATGCTTAAAAATTAAAAAAGTAAAATTAATTACTTTAAGAGTTTAAAAATTGTGACGCCCCTACCTACATAACAGGACTATGTTTATTATATCACCTGATAATAGAAAATAATTTCACTATATAGATAAAATGTCACTATTTGTGCTTCTTATACTAATTAATTACCATTCATATCATAAAGACTTATATATATATATATTTACATACATCAGCATTTAATTTTTACTCAAGGTCTCATTATTGTTTAGATCATATACATCATAATGTGTACAATATTATAAGCCATAAATATTGTCCCCATATGCATATATATATAAAATACAAAACATGATAGATAGATTCACAAATCGGGTTTCAAATGTCATATTTGAATATGAGCTATGACTAGCTTCTCTTCCTTCAATTTTACTATTTATAAGCTCTGTAACTTGCGTGAGAAAAACTTGCATTAAACTATATTTAGTTTAGTGATATATATAGGTATTAAGATTTTCTTATGCAATCATATAAACATAGCATAACATATATCATGACATTTGAATATATGATTCAATGTTTAAGGAAAATAAAGAAATGTCGTATCAATTATATGTACTCATCATGTCAATGTCATATTATATGCCTTATACTTTCATCATTACTCTTACCATTAATTGTGTCATTAATCTTTTATTATCAATCATATACATTATATTCATTTTCTTTTCAATCAGTAACTTCAACAAATATAGCTCAAGCCTTATTCCCGTATTGGTCGGATACAGAGTGTAAAGTAGGTGAGCTAGTCATCCTACTTATTTGTATGCTCATTTGAGCTCCCTTAAGTCAAGCATGTTCACCTAAACCAATACTCAATTACCTGACTGAGTATAACTGTAATCTGTATGCTTATTCAAACTCCCTCAAGTCAATCATACTCACCAAAATTAGGGTCAACTAACCTGACTGAGTATATAAATATGAGTACTAGGAGCACCCTAGTCAAGGTTAGACAACCTGACCCTAAACTCATACATCTCGTTGATACGTATCGCTTATCGCCTTTATGATGCATCATTTATCCTAAAGTAGTCATCAAGTAGAGAAATGATCATTTATATCAAAGCATTTCTACATTTTAATCTCATACTTTCTTACTTCCATCTTATTTAACATAATGTATATGCATGTTCACCTATCACATTTATACTCATTAATATATTTTCATATATTTTTACATCATACTATGATATTTGTACATGATTGACATGTTTCAGACTTATTAAAACATCATTTAAATATGGTTCACCTTTGGTGTGAATAATGCCTTCATGGCCATAACAATTTGGATTGGTCGTGAAAGCTATTAGCTCTATGTTCATAGTCATGACAGTTTCAGCATGGTTGTGATGCCAATTGTGAAAGGTCCTAACTTGTGTTTATCGTCAAAATTTCACTTTTAATCACTTCCTAAACATGCATAGGCATCATCCATAGTTATAAGGCATCAAAACAAACATGTTATTACAACTCAAATCATTCCCCAAAATGGGGTCACAACCGAGCTCACAACTCGTGCATTGCATAACATTGTGCCCACTTTAACACATGTCATTTTCATACTCATAATCATATTTATACATATTTAATCACTCTAATTGATCTTTCTAACATTTAATTATATCATTTCATGTCTCATATTACATAATATCATATTACTTAACAAATAAGCATGTTCAACAACATCATTGCATATAATTCGTCATTTATATCCATTTATCGCATTTTAGGGGCAAATAACAATGTGTATATGTACAAACATCTATTAGGAGGTTGATAAAAACTTAACTAAAGAGTTATCTACTTTCCTTGTTGATCTCCTCCTTCTTGTCTTTGTCTTCTCATCATAAACAATACCGCATATCAAATATTATGTTTATGGTAATATGACAAAAATGTAAAACTAATCCATACTACACAAACTATGGTTAATGTGCATGATTGTTACTTCATATCATGATATCTCGCTTCTAATAACTTCAAATAACACAAGCACATACAAAACCTAATCACTCTTCTTCTTCCATAACTCATCCTCTATAGCTCTTTACCCAAATGTCATAACTACTTCATATAGCTTCATAATCATAACAAATAAATGTGTTTTCTTGGATATTCTTACCTCTTGAAGGCAAATACTATCCTTGATCATGCAAGAAACTCGTAGGCTCTTTTGGACCAACTTTATCTCTTTTCCAAAAACTCACTGATTTCTTCAAATTTTGCTTTGATTGTGTCTCTCTCTTTTAGTTTGGTATTAGATCAATCACAAATCCATAAAGAATCATTCACATATGGTTCTTGGCTATCTGAGATTTGTTCTTGGGATTTGAGGATAAAAAAGATGATGAAAAAATAAAGATAAGATCGTGGAAAAAGCTTATATAAAGCTCCCTTCACTATTATGAACACGTTTTTTACAGTCATGAATATCAATATTCATGGTCATGAACAAAACCTTCATGACCAAAACTTATCTTTGACCACAATGTTCATGGCCATGAATCACTTCATTCACAGGCGTGAAGACTGATTTTTCATACTTTATTTATTTCTTTCATCCCTCTTTTAAAATCAAAGTCAAAATTGATCAATATATCTCCATATACCTCTCATACAATCACTTTAAGTCATATAATCATGCATAGCAACTAACCTTTAGTTAATGGGTGTTAACGAAATAATAGAAAAATAAAAAAATAAAGTTAATCCTAATCTCTTTTTATATCTTATAAATTAATTTTTGAAATATAATTTATTTTATTATATGTTATAATGTCTAATTACATTGCTATAAACTAAAAAATTATTTTTTATTAATCATTTAATGCAAATTAAATTTATATTATGCAACAAATAATAATAATAATAATAATAAAGCAGTTATTTAAAATTAAAAAATTAATTTTTATTTTTTAGTATTAATGATAGTTTTAAAATATTATTAATTTATAAAAAACAATTTTGAAATAAAAAATTGATAACAATTTTTTGGAGATGAAAAATAAAATCTTTTAAAAATAAAGGATTTTAGTAAACAAATTTTATAAATTCTTGACATTTTTTTTAAGTCTCCAAACAATAAATTTAATGTTTAAATTATTTCACCTAAAATATCTCGATCCAAATATAGCTATAATTAAAATTTGAAACCAAAATAAATATTAGTCACTCACAAATACATCAAAGTCTTCCTGATATTGTATATCATCTTCATTGTTCTTCTCCTCGTCATAATCCTCTTTAAATTCAAAATGAATGTCTTTTCGTAACTTAAAATATTATCACCATCATTGTTCTGCACATTTACATTTTCAGGATTATAGAAGTCTTTTTTACTATCAACTACCCCTATCTCTAAGCCAATTTCCAACCCACAATTATAGATGAAGATAAAAATAGCGTTATATGTAAGTTAATTTTAATATTTTTAATTTATAATATTTATATAAATACCGAATTATAAATATATATAGACATAATATATCTCATCTGCTAAATGATGCATTGATCGTCATAAAATTAAGCCCACGTATCTCCAACTAGCGCTATTCTGTAGGGCATTTTTTGTGTTAGCTAAAGTAAAATATCATTCTTTTACGTAACATGCTATTTTACTATAATTACACCGCTTTTTAATTTTTTTATATTATGAATTAAATAGTAATACCAATCAAAACACCTAAATATTTAGAAGTATTTCAGAACAAAAATAATAAAATTTACTGTTTTAGTTTTAATGTTATGTAAAATTACTATTTACCAATTGATATAATATATTAGCATTTTTATTAGATTTAAAAGTTATACAATTTATCTTCTTTATTTTATTTTATTTTCTTTGAATTATATTATAATCTGTTAAATATTAAAATATTTTTATTATTAGTAAGACAAAATATTCTATTTTAGATAGCAAAACATTAGTATAATATGTCAAATTTTAAAAAAACTATTATAATAAATTAAATTTATAAAAAATATTAATTCAAATATATTAAATTTCAAAAAATAAATAATACCATATTTAAATTTTATAAAATATTAATATATTCTATCAAGTTATGTAAAATAAATCATATAATTCTCAACATAAACAGATTCTCAACCTTTAGAAATTAGAATTCCATAAAGTTGACTCGCTTACGCATCGCCAATCATCGCCTTGTCGCAAAATTGTCTTTACCCGTTCCCTGTTTCCCCCTATTCATCAGCATCCTTATAAAAAATATACAAAAATCCCGCTGTGATAAATAATAATTACAATCACCAATTCTTATTCAGATATAATCTTTCTCTCTCTTTCTTCCTTTCCTATAATTTTTCTCCAATCCAATCCGTCAAGCTTGGGTCGCATCTTCAATCACAATCCATTGGTAATTTCTCTTGGAGCGCGTCTTCAAGGTTGAATTCCGACATCTGGAGCTGGTTTTGTCTTCGATCTTAGGGTTTTGCTGCTTCTAATTATGGCTCAAGCGCCAGGGAGAGGCAGGGTCCTCGGGGACTACCTGGTTGGTCGACAAATCGGGTCGGGTTCGTTTTCAGTGGTGTGGCACGCTAGACACCGGGTTCATGGCACCGAGGTGGCCATAAAGGAGATAGCCACGAGTCGACTCAATAAGAAGTTGCAGGATAGTCTTATGTCTGAGATCTTTATATTGAAGAGGATTAATCATCCTAATATCATTTGCTTGCACGATATTATTGAGGTTAGTTTAGTTGATCCTGTACTCTTTTAGTTTTGATTACGCAAGTATGCTTGGTTGCCGAGAAAGTAGAATGAGAATTTTTTTTTTAATTGTTAATAGGAAAACGTTGGGTTATTACTGCAACCTCAAAGTTGGAATCTTGTAGAAGGTGGAAACTTGGCCGTTTAATAAAGTTGGGCCTTCGCCATAGTTACCGGTTAGAGCGTTTGTAGTTGCTAAAAACCATGTTTGCTCCCCATCTCTGAGAAAATTGTATATGTCAATCGGAAATAATAGCTCCTAAAATACTAGTTTATCACTTGGCTGTAGGCAGTGGCGATCCAGAAGTTCAACTTAGGGGGACTAAGGTGTAATCGAGTTGAGTTGATAGAGTGTCAAACTCAAGTTCTACTTGATTAAAAAACTCAAACTTCGAACTTGATTGAACTCGATCGAGTTCTTTTTCACTTGTTTGAAACTCTATTTGAAAAACATTTGAGCTGCTCGAATTTGGCTCGATAAAGCTCAAATCAACTAAAAAATTTAAGAAATAATGTACTCAACTAGACTTGAAATTAACTCTGGCTTGATTAAGCTCGCGAGCCAACTCAAAGTTAATGGAGTCGAACTTAAGCTCGAGAAGTTTATCTAATTGACTTTGAGTATCACATACTAACCGATTTTGAGTAACTCGCAAGTAGCATTACTCATTTACTAGGGGGACAAACTTATATATTTTCATTGTAAAATCATATTATTCAATAAACTTATATAGTAAATATGTTATATCTAATTATAAGTAAAACATAAATTAAAAAAAAAGTAACAAGTTAAAGAGTAATGGGACCAAAATACAAAATAAATATTTAATTTTTATTTTTAAGGGTGAAACAATGGGATTTTGGATTTTAAAAGAGGAGGGGCTGAATTTTTTTTAAAAAAAACTAAATTAATTATAATAATTTTATTTGAAATAGGGGGGAGGGGGCAGTGGCCCCCTTTAGCCCCCATGTATATTCGCCAATGGCTGTGGGTAGTTTGAGATATGATTTAATTTCGCGTACACTCTCATCCTATCTGAATCATCTCGTCCCAAACATGATCCAGTAACGTGCCTGTGGTAGGATAGTTTTTACTCCTGTTAGTTTTTTTGAGCTATATTTTATTGTCAAACAGGTGCCGGGGAGAATACATATTGTATTGGAGTATTGCAAGGGGGGTGATCTTTCTGTGTATATTCAACGTCATGGGAGAGTCCCAGAAGCAATTGCTAAGCATTTTATGCAACAACTAGGTAATGCCTTGAACATTTTCTGGTATAAATCCCTATCTGAGCTTCTTTAGTGGTTAACATGAATGATGTGGGTTGAAATATTTTACAGCGGCAGGTCTGCAAATCCTCCGGGACAATAATCTTATTCATCGGGATCTGAAGCCACAGGTTTGGCTGATTCTTACTTGCTTATCTTTCAATTCAATTAAGTTCATAATTGTGAACTAAATCCTAGTTGAAATAGCAACCTATGTTGTACACCAAAAATAATTTTTGTTCAATTGCATTAGTCAATTATAGATTAGAACTATAATTCATGGTAACTTGACTTACATTTTACTTGCAAGATTATAGATGCTAATGAATTTTGAAAGCGGTAAAGAAAAATTTTTTTCTCTCATGTTGTAGGCAATAGGTTAGCAATGCTAGAGGCCTTTTGTTTTATTTTTCTTTTAATGTCCATTAATCTTGTCAAGCAGACAATTTTTAGTTCATGGTGTTTTCCATTTTTGATGTGTTGTAATTGTTGTAACAGAATCTCCTCCTTTCCACCAATGATAGCAGTGCAGTTCTGAAAATTGCTGATTTCGGATTTGCTCGGTAAATTAATATCATAAACTATCATTGTAATCTTCCCCTTCAATACCTGTTTTTTCTTTTAATCTTCTTATCTTGCTCCTTATCATCTTGTTGAGGAATGGGATTGGGCTTGCTTCTCGAATCTGTAATCCATCTCTCCTGTATCTCTCTGTGTTGGACACTTTCTTATACAGCCCCACTACATTTATGGCATTCTTCTCTTCCCCAGTTCTAGGATGAGTGTCTGTTTCAGTAATTTTAGAATGCCATGCTATAGTTCTGAGATTTTTATATAAAACTTCAGTTCTTGCTTCAATGATCAAAGGTAAGGAGTTATTGGCTTTTTAAATCTTTAACCTCTGAAATTCAACTCTGAATTCGTGATCTGTATGCAATTATTGATAAGAACATGTTGTTACCTTTTTGCACCAAACTTTTTTTTGACTGTTCTTGTTTATTTTGAATCTCCTGATTCTTAGAGACTTTTGATGTTACTGGTGTTTTTGTCTGTTCATATCATCTGAAAAACTGTTTGGCTGTTTCTATTTTTGTTATATCACATTTCAAATTTCGAATATCATACTCTGTTGCCAGATCTCTGCAACCTAGGGGCCTTGCAGAAACCTTGTGCGGTTCACCTCTTTACATGGCTCCAGAGATAATGCAACTTCAGAAGTATGATGCTAAGGTGATATTCACTCTATTATGTGGAACACTATTTATAACCTCATTTAGGGCTCCATGTGAACCTTGAATTGAATACGCAGGCAGATCTCTGGAGTGTTGGTGCCATTTTATTTCAGCTTGTGACAGGGAAAACTCCTTTTACAGGAAACAATCAAATACAGGTTGATATTCTTAGTATGGTATATAATGTTATTTTCACGGTTACCCTAACCTAAACCTTCTGCCTTCTGTATATAGTTGCTCCAAAATATTGTGAAGTCAACTGAATTGCAATTTCCGTCGGATAGTGAGGATTTGAGTGATGATTGCAAAGATTTGTGCCAGAAATTGCTGCGTCGTAATCCAGGTATTACATGCAAGACAGCTCCCTCTTGGAAATATAAGCAGTCATACAATGAAAAAAACATATATATTTGTGTCTATTGCTCCATGAACACTGTTGTTTCTGTTTGTGCGATCACATATCTTTTAAAATGTAAATTGTGACTTGAAACTATGCAAGTTTTAAAGTGCTTATGACTGGGTGAGAAATGTTTTGATGTATGCGTTTGTATGCAATATGCATGTGATTGAGAGGAGAGGGATCAAATAAAGAATTTGTGCAAATATATTTACAGCTTCTGGTGCTATAAAGAGTAATGTGGTTGAGGTCAGAGGTTTCTACTTCATGTTAGAATATTTTCCAGAGTCAAACTAAAGAATTAGCTTCTGTAAAAATATTATTGTAACTTTATTATACCTTTTATTGCCTTTAACTGGGGTTGAATAGTTGTTATTGCTTTAATATCTCTGATTACCTCCTGACTATCTATTAAAATAAAAATTGGGTGTAAATTTGTGATCGTCTTTCATTCTCATAGAGATCATTGCTGGGCATGATATTGCCTAACTTTTACTGATCACATAGCATCTAGAATCTCTCTCTTTTTTTTCTCTGTTACCTAGGAATGTGATGCAAAGGTAAAGGCTACTGCATTTGCCATTTGTTATAGACTAATGTGCAAGGTATAATATCATATAACCATGATAATATTTAATTTGTGAATCAACCTTCTTGCAAAGAGTTGTTTAGGATCTCAAACTTTATTTGTAATTTTTTTTCTCAGTGGAAAGGTTAACATTTGAGGAGTTCTTTAACCACCCATTCCTTTCCAACAGGAAAATGGAGGAACCATTGAGGTAAAGTAGATAAATTACTAGTCTTCATGATTTAATTTTTTTTTTCCTCCATTTTTGAAGTAATATGTGGCATGCAGGAATACAAGATCTTCAAAATCAATTGACAATTTTCTATTGTCTGATAGCAATTCTGCGAGGAACACAGAGGAAATCTCTCAGGAGGATTGCCTGCCTTTCTTTCTAGATGATGATTCTAGTGGTCCTGAAGGTAGTCCATCATTTTCTAGAAGGAGACCGTCAATGAAGTCCACCTATGGGTTTTCCCTTCATACACAAGTTGATGGAAAGGAAGCAAAGTCTAATGTTTTGAATAACATGGATTTTGCTCCAAGATATTCTAGTACTAGAAATAACTTGGAAAATACTAGTTCTAAGCTTGACAAAAACAAATTTCCTGATGAAAATCTACATGCAGCTCCAAAGTCCATAGATCAAAGGTCAATGAATGTCCAATCAAGAGGTACTAACATTATGTTCTATTCTCTATATTTATGTATTCTTGAAATCCAGAATATATTTAACCAACGCTGTTGATTTTTCTTACGTTTCTTTTCTCATGGGCTGTGCAGCTGTGGATTCACTGGAGCTGATAGATCAAGATTATGTTCTTGTTTCTGGTCCCCCTTTGGAGGTGTCTACTTCTTCAGGAAGTGCCTCCAAACCAAGCCATATACCATACAAGTCATCTACTCTTCGAGCATCTGTCAATGCAAATACTGCCCCCATGTCAATAACTGCCACTGCTAACTATAACGTGTGCTGCATTGGAAGCTTGGAAAGTCCCAGCTCTGCTCCTGGGACTTTTCAAGGATCAATGGATGTTGGAGATGTTTTGGAGCAGCCATCAACTCATTGTATTGTCACTAGGATTAAGTCATTGCAGCGGTGTGCTTCTGCCATATCTGAATTAGTTCATGAAAAAGTAAGTCGTTACATTCCTAAGTATGCTGGAAAACCAGGGTTGCGTGCTTCTAGTACCAAAACATTCTCTGTGGTAGGGTTTGCCAAGGTTTTGTAACCACAGGTTCTGGTTCCTTGGCATATTGATATGGCAAACTGATTTCAGCTAGTCTGGTCCTAGTTCCATAGGCAATTATCTGCCTGTTTGGAACCAGGATGTGAGCTGTTATTTTCATTAAAAAAAAAAAAGAAAAGAAAATTGAACATAAAAGTTAAAACTTTAAATTGAAAAACCTCTTATATGGAAGGCTTTAATTAAAAACTTAAGAAAATTGTTATCAAGGCCTAATTGAAGATTTTAATTTCAGAAAGGCTTAATTTGAAGAAATTAAAGATAATTGATTATAGAAAGGTTTAGTTGAAGGAAATTGATTATAGAATAATTTGAATTAAATATTTAATTGAATTGATTGATTATAGGAAGACTTAATTAATGGAAATTCAGTCTATCATTAAGTTCATCAAAAATTATTTTTAAAATTGGTTGGTGCGAAAATGGAGTCTAATTGGAGGTTCTGGTTTTCTGCAAGGGGGGACCAGAACCTAACCAGCTCCCCAAATTTTTTTAATTGGTTCATTTCCAGGCCAAAACAGGCTTGTGGAAGGTCATGCCCAGGGTAATTTGAAAGTTCAGGGTATTCTGAGGAATGATGACATATGGAAAATTTGACAGGCTTCTGTTGTGTAGACGAAAAAGTGGCATATGCTTTATTAAATAGATCAAGCAGTTGGTGTGATCTTACCCTTTTTTTTAATCTCAAGTTATTGGCAGATTTCCTACCATATTATATTATGAAATTAAAAAGTAAGTAATGTTGTCAATTTTTATCTACGTGTCTTCTATATTTTTTTTTGT
This sequence comes from Balakata baccata, assembly GCA_949630135.1. Taxonomy (NCBI): domain Eukaryota; kingdom Viridiplantae; phylum Streptophyta; class Magnoliopsida; order Malpighiales; family Euphorbiaceae; genus Balakata; species Balakata baccata. The sequence continues at coordinate 15,814 of CATIWF010096972.1, forward strand.
TTAAAAAAAAATTCCTTGCCTTATAAATTTGTTTCAATTGCTTGGTATATCTAAGTTGTGAAATGCTGGTGCAGGTAATGATCTCTGCTTGTGTTTATGTTTAAAAGCTGCATACAAGCCTATATTCTTTTGCAATAAGTTACCATGTTTTTCTTTCCTGCCACAAGTTTTACTCAAAGTTATGTTTTCTGTTCTCAAATCGATACATTGCTATCATTTGTGGATTAGGTTGAGGGAGGCAGGCAATTAGAAGCATTCTCAGTACAACTTGTTATTCTTGCAATTTGGAAGCAAGCACTGCATATTTGCCACACTCATGCTGCCTCAGCAATTGAAGGAAGTCCAAGCCAAGAGAGCACAAGGTTGAGAAGAAGCAACAGCAAGAAGCACGGGACTCCTGACTCAGAAGATTTTACAGATGCTGTTCCAGAGGATATATCCACTCAGATTGAGAGGGACTTTTTAAGGGAAGTGGAGCATGCTGAGGAGCTTGCCAAGGCTGTTGAACCTGGTATGATTCAACATTTTGATTTTACCTTGAGCATATAGGTTGAATTAGCTCTAATTTATGCACTCGTGATCATGCATGGTCATTTGAGGTATATACGTAAGGTCAAAGTGATACCTTCTCTTTCATGGCTGATTTCAACCTTGATCCAAAAGGCTTGAACAATGACTTTCTTTGAACATTGACCTTGAGCATATAGGTTGAATTAGCTCTAAATATTTTTTTTAGTTGTATGTTCTGTGTTATTCACATTCTGAATATAGAACTTTGTGTTGCTGCAGGAAATGTTGAGATGCCTGATGCAATGGAGACAATATTTCAATCTGCCCTTGCTTTAGGAAGACATGGAGGGGTGAGTATTTTGATAATATTTTTGTTGTGTTTGAACATAGACTAATTTTTTGCCATTTACATTAATAATGCATTTTAATATTTTCTTTTATAGGATGCATTCTTACTAACCAGTGCTAATGTGAAGAAAAAATGAAATTGTGAACTGAAATTGAGGGTGGAAACTTTACTAGTTCAGATAGGCTTGTAAAAACATCAATGTGATATTTGAGGCTACAGTTCAGGCAAGCTCAGGCCTTGGATGAATTTCTGCTGTGTGTGCAATGAATGGGATATTTTTCAAAATGATGAACAGAAAGTTAGATGAAGCTCATTTGCTATTGGTCAAATCTATATACATATGAGTTCTTAACTTCTGATTATAGCTCATTTTTAAAATCATTTTCTGCTCAGAAGGATTTTTATCCTTATTGAGTATGCTCTGAAGCTTCAGAGATGCTTTATGAAACTAGACAATGAATTTATTTGTTGGATAGTTTGGGATGTTGCGAATTGCTTAGACAATTATCAAAAAGTTAGGAATTGCTGTCTAAAAACTGTTTTATGCATGGCTTGACAGGTTGAGGAGCTAATGGGAGAAACAGAAAGTGCATCTTTCTTATATTCAAAAGCAGTTCGTTTGTTGGTCTTCCTTCTAGTGGAAGCGCCGGCCCTCATTCTCAACCCTCCATTCTCTCTCACAAACTCAGACCGGTATAGACTCCGTACATACATTGACATCCTTAATAATAGGCAAGGGCATTCACGGTCTCAAAGGATGGCGCTTCTCAAATGTGACCAGCAACAGTCCGGTCCCTAGGATTGCCAAGCTTTTAACAATGGTGACTTGTTTACATTTTACCATGTAAAATCATTTGTTTGTACAGCTATTCTTTGGGTGACCTGTACTTAGTGAGGTGGTTGATTTATGTGATTTAAGGAATGATGAGCCGCTCAAAAAGGAAAGGGGAAAAAAAAAGGAAAAGAAAAGAAGAAAAGTTGGAAGAAAAAAGATAATGGAGAATGATGTGATGTACATGTGTTGCATTTTTTATTGGCAGCTTGCTTCAACGGTTATTCAAGCTTATCAAATCAGTACATTCACACAGGGGAGACTGTTTTTTGTAGTTATATTTTATAGTATTTCTATTTTATAATAACTTATAAGAAAGATAAAATTAAATATTAAATCCTTCGAATGAAATTGAAATCCTCCTATCTTTTAACTTTTAATATTATATTAAAATTATTAAATTAAATATTAATTAATATTTTAATTAGGCTTAATTACCAAAATTTTTTACAATTTTACAATCTTAACACCACATTATGGTAATTGCATTATAATATTTATCGTTTTTGAGTTTTTAACAAATATATCTTCCATTCATAAAAAATAAACTTTGATGCCCACGTCTACACCAGTTTTTTGGGGAACAAAAAAAAAATTGTAGATCCCACTTGATACAAATTCTATTTATGCCACATAAACTCTCTATCTCTATGTGGATCTCATTTAACTATCCTTTCATACCTTTGAGATTTTTCTTTCATAAAATTCATCAACTTTTGAAGAACAAATCCACAAATTCTGAGTCAAAATACAAAGGGACAGCTTAGCACTTCAATCTATCACCACCACTACCTTTTCTTTCTACCCACTTTTCTTGCTCTATACATCTCTAAACATTTTTAATAGTGGAGTGCTCTTTATCTCTGAAATAAAAAATTCTAACCGGTCCAAAAGACTGGTTTTGAGGCTATTGAAAAAATTGTGAATATAAAAGAAATTTTCTTAAAATATAAATTGTTAATTGTTAGGATTTTCAGGTAAAGAATATAAAAAGAAGAATGTTGTTTTCGTATAAAGTCAACAACCCGGGTTCTATTTAAAGAAGTTGAAAATGTCAATTTAATGGATATGGAGTATGTTTGGAGAGCTATGAAGGAATGCCAAATTCTTGGAATCATTAATAAAAACAAAGGTCATAGAGTGAAAGGATGCCATTTTCATACCTTGCTTATAGGGGTTAAGGTTCAGTTTCTAAATTACAACTCTAAGCTTCAACGACAGTGGTGTCGCTATTGGTGGCAATGGATTTAGTGGTGGTGGTGGTGGTATGTATAGAGGGAACAAGAGATGGAGAGAGAGAGAAAGAGACTACAAGAGAAGGAGAGATGGGGAGCAATGAAGGGAGAGAGAGAAAAGGATGACTTGGCACTTCGGCAATTGAGTCAGCAATTTTTTTGTTTTCCAAAAAAATTGGTGTTCATATAAGCATCAGAATTCATTTTTTATGATAGAAAGCTATATTTGTTAAAAACTCAGAAAACGATAAGCATCACAATGTAATTATTATGAGATGATGTTAGAGCTGTGAAAATTGTAAAAAGTCAAAAATTTTTGGTAATTAAACATTTTCATTAAATATATATTATTTTTTAATGTATGTAATAATGTGTAAATTTATTATTTTTTAAGATTTGTCTTCCACAAAAATTGTTAGAAACTTATTTTACATTCTAGATTTAGGTTTCCGGCGCTTTACTCTTTTTTATTTAGACTTTTAGCTTTTTGTTTTCCTAACTTAAGGGATTTAATTCTACCGCTGAACTAGTAGAATGTACATAGCCACGTTAGTTGGAAAATTTAACTGAAGTGAACATTTTTGGAAGGTATTAGCGCGGAATGATGATTGTGGATAAAAGCTTTCAGCTGTGCGTTGTATTTGAGGTAGTATGCATAGGGTATGTTCATTGTGGGCAGTGATGGGTGTACTTATTCTTTCTCCCTTACTTAAATTTCAATGAAATTTGTTTTATTATTGTTTCCACTAAAAAAGAAAATTTCCTCCCCTTTATTCTTTCACTTGAAATATTGGATATGTAAGTTTGTTCATCCCTGTGGGTATGTACGGGGTTAATATCAGTGAGGTTAACAGAGATGAGAAGAGGCAACTGCTGTATTCTTCTAGTGAAGGGGTAAGTTGCTGAGAGTTGAATTTGCTTGTGAAATAAAATTTGTTCAAAGTTAGAGGTAGTCTTGCTCTTTGCCCTTTCTCCTTTGCATTTCCACCTCATGATCATTGCATCATTTGATTTTCTGATGTAAGAATCCCTTTTTTTTTTTCTTTCTTTTTAGAAGAATAGAAAAAACGTTCAATATTTTACAGCCAAAGTGACTTTTAAGTCTTCATCTTGTCTCATTAGATGGGCAATTTAGCACGTTAAAGTGTCAAACAAGTGATACTTTTTTAACCTATTCTTTCATTTAATTTTATGTCCTAATGGCCTAAGGAGCTTTACTTTTGGAGAAGATTTCAAGTTTGGCTTGAAATAGAGAGTCAGGAAAAACAATTTAGCTCCGTAGGGCATTCCCAACAATCTCTATATTTTCTTATTTATCTATATTTAGAGTGTTTTATGTCATCCAACATCTTCTCTATCTTTCTTGTTATCTATCTTATTATCTAAAATTTATATTATTTTTCTTTATATTTAAGAGTCACAAAAAACTCATAAGCCATATTTTATTATTTTTTTTCAATCTCTTTTATTTTTCTCTCTTTTTCTTTTTGTCTTTTATTCTCTCTTTTTATTTTTTTTAGATGATTTTATTAATAAAAAATTTAAATAGAAAGTGAGATAGAAAGTATTGTTGTATACATAATTTTTTAAAAAAATTAAAATAAAAAATTGATTTTTTATAATATAATAGATAATAAGATATGAAACATTATTGAAATTCTCTCTATTTTTTTCTGGATAAAAAAATCCCTTTTTTTTTTTCTGGAAAAAAGTCCTCAATTAAATATATTAATAATTAAGGTTTGAAAAAAAAAGCCGGCATTAAATGCTTTAGCTGAATTTTAGAAATTCGCCAATCTGAATAATTAAGGTTTGAAAATTAAAAGGTCGGTAATATATGCTTTCACTGAGCTTTAGAACTTTAACCAATCAGATGTATCGTGTGGCAGATGGTTTT
>CATIWF010096989.1:0-22730 GCA_949630135.1 Balakata baccata
AAGATTGGATTGTTGTGGTTTGCTACAACCCAACAAGGTGAGTTGTTGAAGAAAAATCAAGAAATTATAAAGGTATAAATTCTGAATTTTCTTTGGTTAAATTAGTTTTAATTGACATATGTAAAATCTTTTGATTCGGGTTTTGAAAATTTTTATTTTCCGCTGCATTATATGTATGTGATACATGATCAAAACCCTTCACTAGCATAGTCTTTTATAGCAAGTTGCCTCACATGTACTTATCTCTATAGTGGTGGTGGTGGTGGGTTTTGGTTCCCAACCTCTGCTTCAATTACTAATCCTTGTTGCATTAGTAGTTCTTCTTTTTCTTCAATTGACAATTCTTCTATCCTTTGAGCTTTGGATCGCAACTCATATCAACCTTGTGTATATGCTTTAGTCGATTTCGCCTTGTTAGTACTTGGCATAAAATCGAAGTCAACTAAAAAAAGAAAAAAAGAATGCACGACAGAAATAAATGACTATACGAAAATGCATAAACTATCTAAATGCTAATATGTTGACAATTAAAAATAATTGAAAATTTAATCAACCGTTCCTCGGCAACAACACTAAAAACTTGATGTGTCAAATTTAATACTCGCAAGTGCATAAGCCAATCGCAGAATGGCAAGTCACCATTACCCTTGATTGCCAAAAAGAACTTGATGGGATACCTAAACATTCTATCAATTTTTTATGGTGAAGTGATTAAACTAAAGAAATAAAAGCAACTAACTAACTAACGCTGATTAAGCTCGATTGAATTACTTATGAGACTTTGATTAGGTATTTAGTTAGCATATTATTTGTAATCCCTTTTCCTTGATTCAATTTAACACGATAAATTTAGATTCCAGCTCTAGCTATAAGTCGTTAACTACCAAATCTAATGGCATAATCAACGTTCATTCCAATTTTTAGGATAGGTCACATATTATTTATCTAATAACTCACCCTTAAGATATCAATTCTAATTAAATGGATGGTGGCATTCAACTTAAAACATTATAAGCACAATTGGAGATGAAAAGAATCAAACTTCATTAAAAATTAAAGGAAAAGTTCATACATCCTGCTGATATATTCACCAAACCCCTTTTTGCCCTTTATTTTTCAAAACGTTTATCCAAATTGGCCCTTGCTGACTATTACCTTTGGGGGGGGGGGGGGGGGGGGGGTTATGAATTATTATACCAATGAAGAAGTTAGTCATGTTGGTACTCTTTGGAGTTAAGGACACACACTATTTCATAAAGGAGATATATGCTTCCTATGCAACTCTGTGGTTTATATTCTTTCTGGTCCAACTCAATGAATGAGAAGTTTTTCCTTTCATAAAACTTTTCTCTGTGATTAAGCTTTAGCTTGATTTTGTAATCTTTGTTCAATTAATTAAATCTCATTTTTAATCTAGTTCAATGTAAGACAAACTATATAAGTAAATTCATACATTATCAAAAAGTGTCCAACTTATTTATTAACTTAGAACATTATTATTTAATCATAAAATAATTTGTATTTTATGTTTTTTGTGATTATCTGTAAAAATCATATAAATACATATAATATGATTAAAGGGAAATTTGTTCAAGGTTCTCGTGCAAACAAGATATAATAAAATATCTCAATAATTTTATTATCAGAAAATGAAAATGTAATAAATACATAATATGCTTTAAGGAATAGCATATAAACCCAACAATTTATTTAATAATTGCTATTTAAATTTCAAAAGAAAAAAAAATCAGTAATTGTTTGAATATTATTTATCATGTTGAATGGAAAATGAAAATAAGTTGTCAAGACAAATTTTAATGAATGTGAAATATATGTTTTCTTCTTCAAGTTGATACTATCTTGACCTAACTTGAATGGTCGACTTCTAGCAAGAGGCCATCCTTTTCGCACAATAAATATCCAATGGCTAATCTCACCATTGACTAGCTGAGAGTAAAAATACAAGTTGAATGGCTATTCTGAGTTTTGTTTTTTTGGAGTTATTTGAATTGACCAAAGTCTTCTTCATTTTCATAAACTGCACGTGCCATGAATAAACATCCCTTTATGATTTATTTTCAGGCTTAATAATGAAATTTATATTTTCATTTTTTTTGGTAAAGAAGGAGGGAAACGACCCCAAGCAAAAGAGGGCAACTTAATGCCTCACCACGTGAGGCCAATCGATCCCTTGAGCATCAACTTCAATCAAAGGCACAACAATAGTAGGACACTTATTCAACACATGTAAACCCCCTTCCCTGATTCAATGCAACATTCGCCAAGCGATCCGCAACGGTGTTACCTTTCTATACATATAATGGACAGTCACATGCCAATTTTTACCCATTAACTCACGGTAAGCCATAACTAAATTGTAACACTGATTTCTACAGACATTAACACCAGTTAACTAATGAATAGTCAGCTGCAAATCAATTTCCAGCATAATATTACAAAACCTTTTCTCCCAAGCTAGCATAAGATTATGGTAAACTCCCGGCATTCCGCTACCACTGCATCTCACATTAACCAATATTAAGCCATAATCCATAACACCAATTACCTATACCATCTCTAATAACTCCTCCACCACCTGAACATCCAGACCTTCGCTTATTGCACCTATCGATGTTAATTTTGAAACAACCTACATCAGGAGGCTTCCTCCTTGCCATTTGAATCCTACAGGTAAGAAAACTAGTGTTCACTAGGCCTATTTAACATTGAAATGCCTAATGAATCCTAGAAAAAGACTCTTTAATTATGTGCATTTGAACCTCAACAACAAAAGAATCATCTCGAAAAATACGAGCATTCCTTCGTTGCCAAAAATGCTACACAACATTGGCAAAGAAATCCTCCCAAACTCCAATATTCCATTGGAATAAAATTCTACTCAAAACATTATTCCAAAACCAGTTCTGGAAAGGCAAACGCATAAAGTGTGTTAAATGTTGGGGAGACATAAGCTTACCCTAAATATTTCTTGTATGAACACAATGTCATAAAACATGATCAACATCCTCTATCTGACCAGGACACCAATAAAAATTAGAATCACTTGTGAAGCCTCTACGAACTTTGTCAATGTTAGTCATCAATCTTTCCTTACTCACCACCCATAAGAACAATTTGCATCTTTGAGGCACCTATAATCTCCAAAGATGTTTCCTATTAACACCAAGAATTGTATCACTATCATTAATCCCATCAATGGCTAACTTTATAGTAAGACCCATATTAGTGAAAATGATCTAATAGAAATGATCTTCCTCCTCATAATTCGAAGAGACAAAGAAGGAAGCTAATTTTTGTTCCACTGTTCTAAGAAGCAAACCATTTAGCTGCTTCCACTTCCAACCATTATGATCATCCTAATAGTCTGCAACTCTTCGAAATTGATCAACAAGAGAAATATCAACATTACAATAAGTAAAAAGAGATTGATTTGTCAACCAAGGCTGATTCTAGAAAAGGGTATTCTTACAATTAATGACTTTAGCCCTAAGACCCTTAGAAAGAATGTTAACTACTTTGACTATACCTTGCCAAGCTTTAGAAGCATTAGAATGGCTTCTGAACACATCAATACCAGTATTGAAACTAGCATATTTGGATAACAAAGCCTTGGCCCATAGTTGATTAGGATTCTACAGTAGTCGCCACTCCAATTTAGCTAAAAAAGCTAAATTCATACTAGTTAATCATTTTATACCTAAACCTACATCCTACTTTGAAACAAGTGATATGAGACAATTAGCTCTCTTTGAGTCACTCCCTCCCTAAAGAAACTAACGAGCCAATCTTTTATGTCACTGCAAACATTTAAGGGAAGTTTGACTGTTTGTATAGAGTAAAAAGGAATCATTTGAAGTACTAATTGTACTAGCATCACGTGCCCAGCTATACTCAAATGCTTCGCTCTCCAACTAGCTAACTGAGCAAAAACCTTCTCAAGGATATGGGCATAAGTGTTCCTTGACAATCGATCATAAAGAGTGGGATTTAGCAAATACATTCCCAAATTCTCAGTGAGGGGAATTTTAGAAATAACCAAAAGTTGATGAGCTATAGAAGAATTCACAATCGAAGAAACAAACAATCTAGACTTCTCATAGCTCACCTTCTAACCTAATGCCATATAGAACAAGTTTAAACAATTCAAAATCACTTGAATTTGATGAATATATGCTTCAGCAAACAAAACCATATCATTTGTAGAGAACAAGTGCGAGATGTTGGGTCCCCTTCTAGACAATTTGAGAGGCTTCCAATCCTTCTTCTTAACCGCCATATTTATAACATGACAGAGACATTTAATACAAATCACAGAAAGGTAGGGGGATATGGGATCTCCCTGTTAATCCCTCTTGTCGGATGAAACTTATCGAGCTAAGTCCCATTCTAAAGAACCGACAAAGAAGCTGAGGTGACACAAGTCATGATATGGCGAATCCAAAGATCATCCATCCCAATATCTATCAAAGAAGTTTTAAGAAAATCCCCCGATTTATGGTCATACTCTTTCTCAAGATTAATCTTAAGAGCCATATAACCAACAGTATGTATCTTATGCTTCATAGTATGAATTGCCTCCTAGTACATAATAACATTATCTGTGATTTGTTTATTCGGAATAAAGTTGCATTGATTTGGGCCGATCAAATCTGGAAGAATCATTTTCAACAGGTTCACAATCATTTTTGTGATGAATTATACCCAACATTGTATAAACAAATAGGGCAAAGTTGCTTTACAAATTCCAAATTCTAAACTTTCGGAATCAATACAAGAAAAGTATCACTAAAGCCATCCCAAACTTGACCAGATTAAAAAAAATTCAGGATTGAGGTGGCTATAGAATTCCTAATATAATGCCACATCTTCTAAAAAAACCTAGTATAGAGGCCATCCAAGCCAAGAGCTTTGAAAGGGCTTATGTCAAACAAAGCATTATGAACCTCTTCTATAGAGAAAGGAAAGTCAGAACAACCTAATGGGAAGAAGAAAGAGGAGGAAACCTATCACCTGGCATAAGATCATGGTTATAGGCCCTATCAACAGTAAATAGATTTCAAAAATATTCTTAAACCATATCTTGAAATTTAACCTAATAAGTAATCCAATGTCTATAAGAATCTTTCAATGTTGTGATCCTATTAGAATTCCTTCGAATAATTGTTGAGAGATAGAAAAACTGGGTATTCCTATCACCTAAGCAAATCCATTCTTATCTTGATTTCTGAAACCAAACTAATTTCACTTGAAAAAGAACCATCTCCAACTCCTTATGGAGCTTTACATTAAGCTTTAAAAGATGAGAGACCGATCTATTACTAAGAAGATGCTTCTTCTTGTTGACATCCCTAAAAATATTCTTATTCCAGTTCTACAATATAGAAGTGATAACCTCAACATTATTCCAGAGAGAGGTTATTATCCCGGCCATTACGAATTAAAGCATCAAAGGCAGGATGAGTTAACCAAGCCGCTTGAAATTTGAACGAACGAGGCACCTAGTCAGCAACCCTGTTGTGAAGAGTGACCAAAAAAGGATTGTGGTTAGAGTGACACTGAAGAAGGTAGTGGACCATTGCTTCAGGAAATAAGCTCCTCCAACCAATTTTACAAAGAACTCTATCCAAATGTACCCTTTTAAGTGTATATAGGAACCTGCCTCTATGCCAAGTAAACTGATCACCTTGATACCCCAGGTCAATCAACACTTCATCAAATAACCATTAAGAGAATTGGTCATTATTACAATTCATGAAATTGCTAGGATTACTAACTTCATCCATAGAAAGCACAACATTCTTATCCCCTACTAAAAGCCAAGGAAAATTCAAATTCAATTTCTTAGAGGAGGGGTCTGCCTAAAGAAGCTTTCTAAGATGAGGAGAATGGCTTCCATAAATCAAAGTAAACATCCAAGTCTCCTGCCCCCTCTTATGAATTTCCATATGAATAAATTGAGGATAAGATTTAACAATCTGAATATGAATCTCGTTATTCCAAAACAAATATAGGCTCCCACTGAATCCAACAGCTTCCACCCTGAACTAATTATCAAAACCTAAACTCTAAAATATAAAATTTGCCTGATCTCCACTCATTCTCAGTTCTAAAAGCCCCAACAGAGAAGGCTTATGAAGCTTCAAGATATACTTAAGGGTGCGTTATAAGTCTCAAGCCATCGCCCCTTGACAATTAGAAGTCATCCAAATCATTGTAAATTGATTACAAAAAACAAAGGAAGCAAACCACCAAAAAAAAAAACTAATAAAGAAAGAGCAGAAAAGTGCTTAAATTAAATGCCCTCTCTCCCCTTCCATACTTTCCTCATCAAAAGGATCCATCTCACTGCCTTCATTCTACATGTCATCATTATCCTTAAAATCGTCATTGTCATCACTACAAACCTACATCTCCATGCTAATTTGATGGAGGATCAAAAGAATGCTTGAAACCAATAGATAAATTCTTGGTGGGAGGATTAGTAAGGATAGCAGCATTTTCCTACGCACTAACATGGACATGGTTAAAAATTGTTATCACTGTTTGCTCCATTCTTTTTCCACTATGGACCATAATGTGTTCCATCGAAGTGAAAGCTTGATTAACCACCCATTTCCCTCTATTGTCAGGTTTTGGATTTCTAGAATGAACACTAATAGGAGTCCCTAAATCTTTACCCTTGAGGAACTAGGCTTATTATAAGAAGATCCTTTACTAGACCCCAAATTTGACCTCCCTTGGCTCCTTCCTCTAGCATTTGACCTACCATGACAACTATGGCCTATATATAAATTCTCCTTATTAGGCTTATTAAACCTATACTCTCCATACCCATCTATATGATCCTCATTATTCTCATCATTATTATCCTCCACCAATGTATCAAAAGCTAATTTACTAATTTTAATACTTTCCCCCCTCTTCTTACCATTTAAATTATCCTTACTTCCTACCCCTCTATTATTAGTTCCCTTATTTTGCTCATTCTTTCCATAATTTCTCCTTACTTTTAGCTGAGCTATCATCTAGGGACTAAAAGATTCTAATATCTATGGATTACCAAGATTAACAACATTTCCATTTTGGTTCAACCATTCTCCTGTTGCTCCTTGCCCTTACCAACAACTTCCTCCATCGGATTTTCGACAAGTGGACATTGATCCTTCTGGCAGTTGTACTTACCACACTCAACATCAAATGGATGCCTTCATATTCCACTATTCGAATCCTATGTCTCAGCTAGAATTTAGATACAAGAGGTTTAGACAAGTCTACCTCAACATATATTTGAGCAAATTTACCTCTTAAAACTTCACTAGTATTGGTGTCAATCTTCACTGGTTTACCAATCTTAGCTCCAATTTTTGTCAAAAAATCCATGTCATAGTATTCTATTGGAAGGAATAGAATTCTAACCCAAACTAAGACTCTTTCCATCACATCCTGTGAAGTATCAAAGTTGTGACACCATTTACAAATAGTTAGATAATAGTCTAAAACCATCCAACGACCATTATAGATAACGTATTCATAATCATCAACTCAAGCAAATGTAGCAAGAAACCAACTACTTGAAACAGCTGCCTTCGGATGCCATAGAGCCCTCATTCTGCCCTTCAAATACTTGAAACCAACTATTCTTCCCATAACCTTAATGATTAGGGTTTGCTGCCAAAGTCTCCTTAATTCATTTCTCTTCTTTAGACACATTCCTCACTCTCTTCCTCCTCAACCACACCCGCCTTATCATCCAAAATAAAATCATCATCCAAGTAGGTTTCCTCACTTGATTCCTTATTGAATAAGGTGTCTTTGAACAAAGGATGAGGTCCTTGTTTCGGTTCCTGATTCACCAAATCCAATCCAAGGTTTGCCTCTTCTAAACCCTCCATGTTCATTCCCATCTCACTCAAATTAGTCATGTTTATCTTCACTTTCTTATTGCTACATTCTAGAAGATCGACTTCCTATTCAAATTATGGTTCAAATTGTTATCACTCCATAGATGTTTAACCATTCAGTAGGGCAATGGTTGTTTGTTGCTATTCATATAAGATTCAAAATCTTTCTCTCAAAATTTTCTAATTTGCCATTAAATTTATATTTTCATTATAATGTAATTTTTAAAAAAAAATTAATTCTATTTGATTTTTTTTATAATTGCCTATCAAAAATCAAACTCTTTACGTAGATAGATGAATGTGAATTCATTACTTTTCAAATTTACATTTTCTCCCTATCCTTTTTTTCTCATATTTTACTCCTATGTATTGATAGAGCTTTTTGCTTCAAGCCTTTTGAATCTGCATATGAAATGTTCAATTTATTGCATTTCAAAATTTAGCTTTCTTTCTATTTTTCTAAAAAATTAAAAAAGATATAAATATTTCACGACCTTTTCAATTAGACTTCTAACATATTTTTTCCAATTGAACATATGAATTTGAAATATTTTTTTTTAACTCGACTAATCTAAAATGAATGTCCACATGGCATACTATTATTGATCCCACATGAGCCAAGCTGTTCACTCCCATCATGAGGAGAAATTTTTAGGTACACTTAGTCTATTTGTCATATTTAGACTATTTTAATTACAACAATATATATATATGGATGCATTAATTATTGTATTTATATCAACCAATATGAATAAAACAATTAATAAATTATTATAAATATTGTACATTTGTATGACTATTGGATGTCTATAACACCCAATTATATAACTCCTTTTATAGCTTAATTGTCCATTTTATTATGATTTATTTTCATCATATCTTTTGAATGCCTCTATATAAGCCCTATAAATAGAGGTTTGGCACATGAACAAATAATAAGAGAAAAATATTCTCTCTAATCTTTACTCTTTTCTTCATTTCTATTTTTTATTCTCTTTTTCATTATATACTTTCTGTCGTTTATTTTTATAATACGCTATTAGCACAAATTCTATCTACAAGGAATAAGGTATGTTTTATCTATAATTCTTATATATTATAATTGATAATGGGAAATAAATTTGATAATTCATTGCATGTTAAAATGACTTCTTATTTATCTTCAACTTCTATTATGTTGTATATATGATCATGATGAATTAAATTTCTCTTTTATATTTGTATATTTTATATGTTTCATATGGTTTATGCCATATTTTATATTGTTAATATATTAATATTTTGTATATATTTGTGCATATTGCATCATTTTTATGTCATGTACTTATACATTGTCATATATTTTATATTATTTTTATATTATATTATATTAGTAAACAAGATAATGAAACATTTGAGAATATTTCAATTGTCCTATTATATTAGTGTTTGTTGCACCATCTATTGGGATTACTATTATGTAGTATTTACACTACATTCATTCTTTAAATTTTCATTTTATATAGCTTTAGTGATTGTCAAAAATACTTTTATCACATGATTTTTTTTTTTTTTTTTGGGTTTATGGAAAATGTATATATCCAAATTAGCAATTTGTATAATCTATCACCAACATCTAAGCATATATTAATGTTACTTGACAAAAGAAAATGATATTCATCCTTTATATATTTATCTATATTTATCTGCAATTGCACTAATTCTATTTTACAATTCTATATACCAATTTTATAACAAAATCATAACCTATTAAATAGCTAGATGTATAACACCCTCCCATATAATAGGAATATATCCCATTATACATACAGAGTGCTATAGATCTGAGTGGTTAAAACATGTTCAAATTCAAACCTTTTTTACATTTTGCTATACTTAAAATTCTTCTTTTTTTTTTCATTATCCGATTAAGCATGCATATTTGGCTAGCTAGCATATATCACCTCAAGGTGATATTGGTTCCTATTTACTTATTTGACATCGATCATACACCGGTTTGGGCATAACAAGCCCTCTGCTCATACATCATAACTATGCTGATAATAAATCATATTACATCATTTTAAAATAATAAGCATAATTAATTACATCTCTTTATATGAATGCTAAGATAAATGCATGATATAAATATGAATCCGACCTAAATCCAAGTCTATATGGTCTTCTCTGCATGGACTTTGGCTTCTCCACTGTCAACTGCTACATCTATAAATTATTGGCTCCAAAACCTGTATGCATGAAAATTCACACACTAAACTACTCATAGCTTAGTAGTACACAAAAGTATAGAAAATATAACAAGCAAACATATTAATTTATTGCATACAAACTTAAATCATCTATTATCGAGAAATCACACTTATGCTATATATACTTGTTCATGCTAGTGTGCTCATTCATTTGTGTGCATAGCCAAAAGCGATATCAAGGATCATTCATATTGTATCACATATTACACATTCATATATTTAATTTCCATTTTATGTCTACAAAACATAATTGACTCATCATTCCCTTTTTGTGCTTGTAGCCTATTATCTTTAAAATTTGGATTTATTGGAATACACATGGATTGTCACAGAGTTTGATTGCTCGGTAACTCTAAAAGTGCACATGGACTGTCATAGCCTTTAATATACTCCGATTGTCGGTTACTGCATTGGCCTCTTGGAGGCTAGAGTCTATGTCGATCACTCGTTTAAGCATTGACCTCTCGAAGGCTCAAGTTTATGCCAATTGCTTATTAAAGCATTGACCTCTCAGAGGCTCGAGCTTTTAGGCTATGACATTAGACTTTATCTATGGTACCATATAATTATTAATGGTGCACCATCTTTTCTATGTTAACCCTCAAATAGAGAATGGGCTTATGATTTATTAACTGGCTATATTATCATTTATTTACACATTATCATCATTATATGACATTACTTCATGTATACAAAGTATATCCATGCTTAATATCATGTGTTCATACTGTTTTTATTCATACATTATCATGTAGAAGGTGTATGCATGCAATATTCATGTTTTTATATCATAAAAATCATGTTTTCGTGTTGAATTAGGGTGTCATGGGCATGACTTTATGTCACGGACGTGGCACTAGTAGTGACATTGGTGGTGAACCAATCTGTCTCCATTTTGAACATGAGTCATGAGCGTTACTCTAGTTGTGACACTGGGTTTTCACCCTATACTAAGCTTCAAACATCACAATTTTGAGCACTACACTCGCAAGGCTCTAAAGCTAACCTGGGACGTCCGCTAATTTAGATTCCAACTCAATCTCAGGTATTGCGACCGAAAATGCTAGATTGATCGGAGTATAAATTCGAACTAAAAAAATAAATAAAATAAATAAATAAATAATAAAAGAATAACTAAAATTAAAATATTTAAAGAAAAGTGAAAAAACAAAAAAAGAAGAAAAAAAAGATCGAAATTGAGATTAGCCATATTGTGTATAAAATAATAAAAATAATTAAATAAACAAACAAAATAATAATAATAATAATAATAATAATAATAATAAATAAATAATTAATTAATATTTAAACATCCACCGCCCAAGCATGCACTTAGTGCCATTTTTTTTTATTCAATATATATATATACACGTATAAAAGTGAGGGGGGACCATTCTTTTTCTAAGCTTTTCTTGAACCTTCTAATAATTTTCCACTTCCACCAATACACAGTTTCTCCACTAGACCGTAGGTAGCTTCAACCAAAACCTCTCCACTTTTAGCTTCGGTTACCTTGGGAAAAATGGTGATTTCATGGTGGAAGCTTGGAATACATAAAAAGTTAAGGGAGAATTGAGTGAGAGAAAGGAAGAAGAAAAATGGAGTTAAGGGAGAGAAAGTTGTAAAGCTTTTGGCTATAGTTATTAATGAGTTAAGGTGAGTAAAATCATTCTTTCTTCCATGAATTTACTTTAAGATTCTAATGGATTTGTATATTTTTACTCTTAGGTTGAAGAAAAATTTGATAGAATGATGATAATCATAGTAAATATAAGGAAATTTTAATTGATGAAAGTAAGTCAAAAATTGAATGAATTAGTATAGTGAATTAAAGAAAATGGAATGGAAATTAAAACTTTGGGGGATAATGTCTTGTAAACCATAGATGATATGGTTGTTTTCTAGAGATAATAATAAATAGGTATTTTAAAGGAAAATCAAAGACAAAAATGAGAGGAAATCTCAAATAGGGAGGTATCAAAACTTTGGTTAATATGGATTAATTGGGTAAATTGATTGTTTTTATTTCTTCATATTCTCTAATTAATTTCTTGATTTTAAGATCAAATCTCACTTTTCTTGTTTAAAAAAAATATAGACTTTGGATTAATAGAAAATAATCCAAATTTGTGAAAGTTAATTGAGATTTCATGGAATTAGCTAATTTGAGTGATAGGGAATTGAAAGAAAACAAAATAGAAGGAGGATATGAAGAAATCCAAGATTTGATTTGTAGGAATTTTGGAAGTGCATGTATGCAATAGAATGGAAAAAAAAAAAAAGAAATTGATTGAAATTGAATAATAATAATAATAATAATAATAATAATAAATAAATAAATAAATAAATAGTTGTTAATAAATATATATAAAGAGTAATTAACTTGAGTCGGTATTAAAACGATATATTATTGTTGTTTAATTTTTAAATAAATTTATGTCAAACGCCTTGTTGTTGAAGAAACCTAACCATGAAAAAGCAAGGATCTAGTTAGTGGAAGTGAAGTTAAATAGAGGTATGTGCATACTTTATTAGCAATAATTAATATTTTATTTTGAAATTAAATGTTAGTGTGTTTGTTTTCAGTAATCACTTTTAAATACAATTCTATGTTTTCGCTTTATTAAATGTTTGTTTTATGTACTATAATTATTTGATATATGATTGGAAAGTTGAAATATCATTAATTGGATTGGAAGATTGCAACTTAGAAGACGCATTACTGACAAATGGTAAAATTGTTAAACAAAATTAAAATAAGAGTGAAATTATAATAAATGAATATTAGCTGATGATTACTACCTTGACTAGAATATGATAGACAGGTTGACATGCTAATTAGGAACGATGAGGCTTTATAGCTGGTTATTCAAGATGAGGGTTCATAATGTCTGAATATTCAGATATTTATTACATGACTATAAAGTCATGACGACCTAAGGCCATGACCCCTATGTATCTTTTTAAATTCTAGTCTTAACAATATAATTTTGGACAATTAAGTAAAGAAAATAAATGAAAGAATAATATGATTTACTATTGCTTTATTATTCAAAAATAGGTAAATAAAATATGGAGTAATAATATCTTTATTGTTCTATATTTTGTTGAAAATTTTATTTAGGATGCTAGAATTATTATTATTGTTGTTATTTTTATTATTGTTGATTTTATTAATCATTGCCACAAAGTATACACCATTAAGCATAAGCTTAGCATGAAAGTTTCTTTTCTCCCGCGCAGGTTGTAGATAGAAGGAAGTTGAATGCATGATTATAACCATAGCAGCAGAACCAGTGGAACCCATCAGAATAGCGCAGTAGATATATAATCACCCATTTGAGATGGTGCTATTTTGTATTATAATATATACATTATTTTATGAAGTGAGCATTGCATATATAATGCAGTGAGAGAATCGGGATGAGATTACTTTGCTTGGCCATTACTAGATGGATAAGGGGGTGTTAACCAAATGTAGTCACTCCTAACAACATACTGCATCGTTTATAAGGGCATATACATGCCAAAACAACCATTTATCCATTTCAACACATTGACACAATTCCATATAAAATTAATCAATCTAACAATTCAATCACAAAGCATTAGTTTCACAAAGTGATCTTTGATGCCACCCCTTTTCAAGCACTTTAAGTGTTTTAGTTGTACTTACACATCCACATGCTTATAATACCTTAATATAGGCATCAAGCCTAACATACACACCATATTTGGCTACTAGCCTTTTAAACAAGCATTCACATATTATTATATATTTCATAATGAAATTCTCCTATATATAAATCCAATTTTCCCTAAATCATTTGTTACATGCTATGGGCCTTTTAAGGCCATTTCTTATGCCAAGTATACTAAGTCCCATTTTACCTAATAGTTGAGGTTCACATGTGATTCAAGTTTAAGGGTATTACCATGTCAATACTATATATTCAAGCCCTATTATCACTTCATTAATCTCAATTGATATCATTCATGGCTTACTAATGTTACCTAGCTCACCATCACACTTCTTTATCATACCATTATGCTTTTAAGTAATCTAGCATATCACCTATTTACTCATATTTATGGTTTAATATACTCATATCTTCATTAATTTATTTAACTATAGGTCATTAACTGCATATTTTCTCATTATGGGTTATGTGACACCCTACCTATATAACAGGACTATGCCTATTATTTCATCCGATAATAGGAACAATCTTATTATATAGATAGAATGCCACTATCTTTGCCTATCTTGTCTTATTACTGATTATTTTTTTTCCACATCATATATAGTTTTGGGCTTAGGCCCCATACATGTACATAGTACATATATCTAATAGCATGTCATATACAAGCTGTTTCTACATTACCTATATTCATGGATATACAAAATAAAAAACATGATAAGCTAGACCCACAAACCAGGTCTCAAATGTCTTCTCTTGATATGGGCTTTGGCAGACTTCTCTTCCTTCAACTTTGCTATCTATAAGCTCATTAACCTGATATCTCTAGCTTAGTGGTACATATAGTATTGGAATTTTTCCATGCAAACATATAAACAAGGCATAACATATATCATGTCATGGTATTAAGAATATTATATCATGTTTATGAAAGCTATAGACATGTTGTATCACAAGCATACAATGTCTGTGTTCATTCCATATTATATGCCTTAACCTCTTTATCATTATTCGTGCCATCAGCCTCTTACCATCAATCATACCTATCATATTCATTTTCTTTTCAATAAGCAACTTTGATAAATATAGCCCAAACCTCATTTCCCGAACTGGCCGAATACAGGGGGTGAAGTAGGCGCATCCAGTCCAGGGCTAGTCATCCTACTCACTCTCTGTATAGGGTAATAAAGTAGGCGTTCCTAGTCTAAGGTCAGATATCCTACATACTTATTGTGTCCTGTATGCTCGTCCGAGCTTCTGAAGTCAAAAGAGTGAGTATAATAATGGATATAAGTGCCGAAAATAGGAGCACCCAGTCCAGGGCTAGTAACCATTTCCCTTCTCATACCTCATAGCGATATGTATCATTTATCCCCTTTATAGTGCACCATCTATCATAAAGTAGTCATCGGGTGGGGAAATGAGCATTTATACAAAGTAACCCTCTGTTTCAATCTCATTCTTCTTGTTTCCATCATATTATTTATAAGTCATGCATGTTCATATATCACATTTATACTTATTAATATGTTTTCATATGTTTTTACATCATACTATGACATTTGTGCATTTTGGCATGTTTCAGACCCACCAAAACATCATTAAAACATAGGTCACTATTGCTATGAATAGTGTTGTCACAGCCATGACAAATTGGGTTGGTCATGACACTTGGTCGTGAAGGCTACTGCCTCTATTTTCCATCAACTATGAACAATGTCATTATGGTCATGACAAATTCAGCATGGTTGTGACACTGGTTATAAAAGGTCCTAACTTGTGTTTATGGTCAAATTTTGTTGAAATTCCACTTCTAATCACTTCCTAAACATGCATAGAACTCATCCATAGTTATTGGACACCAAAATAAATAAGCTATAACAACTCAAATAAACCCACAAAATGGGTCAAAACCAAGTTCACTACATACGTTTTATACATGCTTCGTACCCTTTATAACACATTTGCTATTTTCATACTTATAACCATATTTATACATATTCAAATACTCTAATTAACCTTTCTAACATTTGATCATGCCATGTTATGCTTTCATTTTATACAATATCCTATTGCATCAAAAATAAGCATGTTCAACAATATATCAGCACATATTTCATTTTATACATGCAATTATCGCATTTAAGGGGGCAAATAACAATTCGTACATGTACAAACCTTTATTAGGAGTTTGAAAAAAACTCAACTAAGGAGCTATCTACTCTCCTTGTCAATCTCCTCCCTCTTGTCTTCCTATCACAAACAATACCACATATCAAATGCTAAGTCTATGATAGTATGACAAAAATATAAACTAATCCATACTTCCCAAACTATGGTTATAATGCATGATTTCTACTCCATATCATGGTACCTCACTTCTAATAACTTCAAAAATCACAAACACATACAAAATCCAACCACCATTCATCTTCCTCCAAGGGTTTCCATACCAACTAACACAATCTTTCCATATAACTTCATAATCACATCAAATAGATGATCTTCTTGGATTTTCTTACCTCTTGAAAGTAGAAACAACCTTTGAACATGCAAGGAACTCGTGGGCTCTCTTGCACTAGCTTTCTCTCTCCAAAATCTCACCAAAGATGATGATTTCTTCAAATCTTGCTTTCTTTGTTGATTTAATGTTAAATCACTCAAAAACCATGAAGAATCACTCCCTCGATGTTCTTAGGTGTGTGTGAAAGGGGTTTGGGATTTGAGGATGGAAAAGATGATGAAAAATGGTGACAAGATCATGGAAAAGCTTTATATAGTCACATTTCATGATTATGAAGGTTCCCTTTCACGGCCATGCAAAGTTACTATAGCAACCAACTTCAAACAATCATGTTTATCCATCTTTTTCGATTGTCACAACCGTGACACCCCTTGTCACGGTCATGACACTTTAATTTTTCATAATTATTGATTTATTTCGTCCTTTTCTTGAAACCGAAACCAAAACCGACCAATATACCTCAATTATACCTTACATATGCCTTCAATATGCCTTAATTATAACTTCATTATAACATTAAATCTAACTCATATATACATGCATTTTATATGTTTCATGTATTACCGAATTACCCCTCATATGTTTCATGTATTCATGCAAAATGACTAGGCCCTAGTTAGTAGGTATTACAGGTTCTAGGTGTATTTCACCTACTGAAACCATATTATTCAATCATGCTTTATTTTTTTCATTATCTATATAAATTTTTCATAGCCCGTAGGCATAATCAATCTACTACATATTCTCATTTACATCCTAATTACCACTTGTTTCTAGCTAATATGTCATTTTAGCAAGTTAAAATGCAAATGTATGGTTACCTCCATTGGAGCCAACTCAAAATCCAAGCTTGCCTAGCCTTCTTTGGTGGCAACTCCACCTTCCAAGGCACCTCGTAAATATAAACATAAATGCTAATCATCATCTATAACAACAAAGAGCCATTAGAGTCAAAACTATATCTTTAAAGTCTTTAATCTAGGTTATTTCTTCTTAAATCCTCCTCTAAAACATGTTTAACATCTTAATCTAGATCAAAGGGAGGTTTTCCCTCAAGCAAACCCAAGGTTTAATCTCATACATACCCATTTACAAATGGGTCTTCACCTAATTCGGGTAACACTCTCAAAAATCCCAAAAAATCATTTGGAGGAGTTAGAGAAACATGTTTTCTTACCTCTTAAAGGCAGAAAATGTGACTAATCTTGTTGGAGAACTTGGGTTTCTTTAAGCTCCAAACTTCAAATCTTGATCTTTGATGATTGATTTTATGTTTAGAAGCTTAGAAACCACCAAGATCGCATGAGAGATGAGTTTTCCAAAGGTTGGGGGGCATATTTAGAGTTTAGGGGCTTTGAAGTCATGTTTAGAACGAATAAAATGGAGCTCAATCTATTTATAGCAGACCCCTCACAACCTGAGTCGTAGTCGTGACCCATTAATGTCTGATTGTGACATTCAAAGGCCAAAAAGTTGAAAGAGGTAGTGAAGAAAGGTGACAATGAGATAGAGCATATCATTATATATGATATAATATTGTAGTTAATTCATTTACCACAGGACTTCGACCCAATGTTTATCAAAAACATGTTATCAGTAAGTCATCATTTGTTTTGGATTAGTGGGAGGCTATCTTGTTGCTTTATGAATTTTGTTTTACACTTTATACATTGGTATAAAGTTGGCATTGATGATCATCAATGTAGTTATATATTTTCGTTGGAAAATATTTGATGCTATATTTTCATTAGGAAAATATTTAAGGTTATATTTTCATTGGAAAATATAATATGATATGTATATATCAAATCTAAAAGTTTAAAGTCTTAATAATTAGTGTCATTTTAAGCAAAGGCTTAGGGCATTAATGTTTATAGCCTTATGTGATGTCTAGTAACACATGAAAAATCTCGAAATATAGAGTTTATATGACATACAAACTTCATTTGAAGTCATAAAAGATTTCTTATGCGTATTTATGTTGCATTCAAATAGGAAATCATTGATTGACAAGAAAATCAACACAAAGTCTGATCATAAAGTAAGTGTTAACTAATCTTGCAACATTACCACACTATGCTCGTGATTGGTAGGGTTATTTGTATATGTGACCATCGAAGATGTCATAGTCTTGAATAATGTGGTCTTCACCATGATTCATTACTAATGATTTTATTGAATCGAGCAGGAGTGAGAAGCCTTTTGTAATATATTCTCAATTCATTAGCCCAAGTAGGAGAACATTAGATATTTTATATCTAATAGGCTTCATTAATTGAGAAATCAAGATATATTACAAAATAAAGTGCCTTAAGAATATGATCAATTATTTATTTAGTCAGACTTTATTAATTAATTTAGGTGTAGGTAAATTAATATGGACTCAATAATAATATGGATAAAATGGATAGCCCATGATTATTATATTTAAGCGGGCTAAGACTCTTTTATTGGTAACTCTGATAATTATCTCTCCTCTATATAAAGTTGGATAAAGGTTAAGGAAAGATAAGTGAAAAGGATCCATCATATTTGAGTTAGGAAATGACAGAAGATCTTGATGCAAACTCTCTTGGATCGATCCTACGAATATGGAATCAGCCAAATCATGTTCTTTCTTCTTTTTTTCTATCATTTAAACATGTTTTGTATATAAGATGCATGTTTTAGATCCTAGGAAGATACCATTAGATTTATTCCGCATAGATCTCTCCATCAAAACCAACCAAGCAAAAAAGAATTTCTGGTTAGTTAAAAAGTGAAGTTTAATTAGAATATATGTAAGGCTTAATTACAAAAAAAAAAAAAGAACAATTTTGGCATAAACTATTAAAATTTGCATAAAAATACCTGAACAACATTTGTTTGAACAAAAGCATCTTCTAGTGAGAAAAACAATAACATTATCCTACGTGGCTACTGAAAAATATTTTTTTAATAAAAAAAATGATGATTCAGCTTATCTTTAGCTCAATTTTATAATTTTAAGAAAACAAATGATTAAGTCTAAAATCTAATAAAAAATTAAAACACTATCTCTCTCCTCCATCTTATCTCCTTTTCATAATCTCCATCTGTTTTTGCAACTCTAGATCTGCTCTCTCATTGGTTGTGCTTATCATTAAAGGTCTTGCTCAAATTTTAGAACTTTAGATTTGGGTTTTTTTATCCCTAGATCTTGCTCAAATTTTAAAGTTTCAGATCTAGCTCAAATTCTGTTCCACATGGCTGGAGAGGCTTTTGTTTATCCTTGGATCAAAGCTTTTACCTAGAATAGACTCGGCCTTGAATCGCTCTTGCTGAAAAAGATGGTTTCCGATGATAGCTTAAAGCTATTGTCTAGGCCTTTGTGAATTTTAAATCTTTGGTTTGTACATAATGTTGTCCCTAAGCATATGGTTAATAATCTGTTGAAAAAATTGTGATTATGAGCCATTTTGAGAGGATAATTAGGGTAGGTCCCATAACTCAGTTTTAGAAAAAAGACTCGGATATGTATTCCTTGACATGAGAACTATGAATTAATTTATTCATATGCTCAAAATGGAGAATGTGTGAATAGAAATTGAAGCTCAAAGTAAGCTCCTTGCTAAGGAGATATAAAGAGGAAAAGTGAAAGTGGGAGTTGTCCCACATCACTAAAATGTAAAATTAGACTTGTGTATATATAGTAAGATGCATTCTTACATGATAAGAAAGTAGTATGGAATGCTCTCTCTCATGCTCTCAGGTGCAGGAGGAGGTGTAAATCCATGGTTCGGGATAAGCCAATGCATGGGTGTGCGACCTACGCATACGAAAGTAGAGCTGAAATCCCATGGTCAAGACCAAGCCCAATTTTTACATTTTTTTATTTATAGAAATTGAAGCAACACTCCAGTGGTCGTTCTATACAACCACGGGTGTGGATTTCACATGATCGTGTCATTGTGTGTACACAGTATTGATTCCACACACCCGTGTCATTGTGCTGCAATGTGTGCAAGCCAATCCACACTCTCATGTGGATTTTAGATGCCTGTGTGGATTGTTTTCCATATTTGTCTTTTGAACTTCTTGTCTTTTGGAATTTCATTTTCTGATATTTCAAAGATTAAATTCACCACTATTTGAATGTTACAAAGGCATAATTGATAGCCTTTAAAGAGATTAATCACAATTAATCTCATGTCTCCTCCATCTAGTACAAATAGGAGTTCTTGGTTTGAGTTTTGGAGTTGGAGTTTTTGCTATTATTGAGAAAATCATCTTCTTCTTTTCTTCTCAAAGTGATAAGAGAGTGGCATATAATCAGTTCACTGTAAGTGGCTATTGTGTGTTCAACATTTGCTTGATATCTATTGTATCATGGGAGACAAACACCGATTTTCCTAAATACCGTTGGTAGGGGGTGAATTTGTCTTAAGGACACTATATAGAACATAGGCCTCAAATTTGTTTTACCTTTCTATTGTCATTTTATTCGAATATTAAATTAACAATACTCCTTATTTTCTAACAATCTTAAGACAAATCCATTTTTGTTAATTTGTTATTCGGATTTATTAATTCTTGGAATTAATATTATTTGTTTATTGTTTCAGTGAAATGGATAACACAGTATCTACTACTAATGTTCAAAATGGTTCCCAGCCATCGGCTTCTGCTACTCGGGTTATCTCTCCAGTTGTGCTTGTGACAGTACCTTGAACCATAGAGAGAATCTAAAAAAATTCAATGGCTTGAATTTCAAGAGGTGGCAGTAGAAAATGTTGTTTTACCTTACTACCTTGAATGTTGAATGATTCTTGGCTGAGGACACTCCTACTCTTAAGGAGGATGAGCAAGATGTCCAAACAAGGATAGCCTATGATAGTTGGCATCATTCCGACTTCTTATGTAGGAATTATGTCATGAATAGGCTGCATGATTCATTATACAATGTGTATAGTGGAATCAAGACTGCTAAACGGTTGTGGGAATCATTAGATCGGAAATATAAATCTGAGGATGTTGGCTCTAAGAAATTTATAGTGGAACATTTCCTAAACTATAAAATGGTGGATTCTAAGACTGTGGTAAGTCAAGTCCAAGAGCTTCAAGTTATTCTTCATGATATTCATGCTGAAGGAATGAACTTGAGTGAAACCTTCCAAGTGGCTGCTATGATTGAAAAATTACCCCCTGGATGGAAGGATTTCAAAAATTACCTTAAGTACAAGCAAAAGGAAATGAATATTGACGACCTAATTATTAAACTTCGAATTGAAGAAGACAACAGAGGCTCAGAAAGAAGGGGGCTGAATTCTTCTGAGGCTAAGGTAAATATTGTCGAACATGGACAAAATACCAAAAAGAAGAAATTCAAAGAGCCTAAAACGGGTCCCAAAGGTGGAGTTTTTTAAATGAAATTCCTAGGAAAATGCTTTAATTGTGATAAGATAAGTCACAAGGCTTGTGATTGTAAGCTCCCAAAGAAGAAAAGGAGCAATGAAGCAAATCTCTTATAAAATATTATTCAAGAGGTTTTTGATATTAACCTTGCTGCTGTGATATCAGAAGTGAACATGGTTAGATCTAACCCAAACGAATGGTGGATTAACACTAGTGTCACAAGGCACATATGCTCGAATCATTAGATGTTCTCTACCTTCAAACTGAAGAGTGGGGAAAAATTGTTTATGGGCAATTCTGCCACTTCTGAAGTTCTTGGTGAAGGACAAGTGGTGTTAAAGATGACTTTAGGAAAGGAGCTAACTCTAAACAATGTATTGTATATGCTTGATATTCGCAAGAATTTGGTGTCAGATTCATTATTGAACAAGCATAGGTTCAAAATGGTTTTTGAGTCGAACAAAATTGTTTTGTCCAAGGGTGGAATGTATATGGGCAGAGGGTATACTATTGATGGGCTTTTTAAGCTCAATGTAATTGTTAATAAACATAATAATGAAAGTACTTCTTCTGCTTATTTGCTTGAGTCTTCCAATTTATGACATAGTAGACTAGGACATGTTAATTATAATACCTTGAGAATGTTAATTAACTTAGATCACATACCTAATTTCCATATTGATATAAAACATAAATATGAAGTTTGTGTTGAGACAAAACTAACTAGATCATCCTTTCAAAATATTGAAAGAGAAAGTGAGCCACTTGATTTAATCCATAGTGATGTATGTGGTTTAAAATTTATTCAAACAAGAGGTGGAAATAAATATTTTATCACATTTATGGATGATTGCACAAAATATTGTTATATGTATTTGCTTAAGAGCAAAGATGAGGCTATAAAGAAATTTAAACTCTATAAAATTGAGGTTGAAAATCAACTCAATAGAAAAATCAAGGT
>CATIWF010097000.1:0-32674 GCA_949630135.1 Balakata baccata
TGTGTGTGTGTGTTTTGGTAAAACAAACCAAGAAGTAGCTAATGTGGCTAGAGAAATAGAAGGCCAGTCTTGCAAGATCTTCAGCTATAAACTCCCTAAATGCAGTAGGTGTGGCCACGGATAGTGAATCGCTGATCCAAATTTAATCGGACCAGTTTCAGGCCGGTTCACAGTTCGATCCGGCCTTTGCACACTCCCAATTTGTGCTTCCACCAAATTAAACACAAGACCCTGGCCCTCATAATAACGCTCTTTATTGCTGGTGTATACTGTGTGGCATATTACGATTAATGCTCATAGTGATTTGTAATCTTTTATTTATTTTTTTTAATTATTGTTATGCAAAAGTGCAAAAGCTAGAATTAATTAATTGAAGAGATAAAAAAAAATTATATAAAACTAGAGAAGTAAAATATATATTTTTGAGGGGGTTTTATTGATTTTTTTTTAAAAATATTTAGATTGAAATCCTATAATTTTTTATTGGAATTAGGGGTCCAGGCCTCCTATATATGGGATTCAACCATTTTTAATTATCGGAATTCCCCTTAATTAATTTTTGTTATTAAAATCTGTTAATGTATAATACAAGTAATTCATGGCCTAGCATTGGTAAAAACAGATATTCAACCAAATAAAAATTCAAATTTCCGATATAAGTACAACAATCTAATTTATAAGTATTTAGCCATTCTTTTTCCGATTCCTTTTTTCCTTAATTAAATAGTTAAGGTTTATACTCTCCTTAACAATATTGCGTTTGAAAAGATATTTTTTCAGAAAATTTTTTTTTAATTTCTTTAGTGAAAACTATTTTCAAAGAAAAATAAATAAATAAATATTTTTTTCTTTAAAAAAAGCAGTTTATAAATTTTTTTTTTTTTAAAAAAAGTTGCTTTCTGATTATTAAAAAAAATGGTTTTCTTCTATTACTAAAATACACAATTAGTGAAAACGATGTCTCTTTTGAGTTTGGATGCAAATGCACTTTTTGACCAAAACTATGGCCACTAATTAGAAAAAAAAAAAGGCAAGATTAATTGGTTTTCTTCTATTACTATAACTAATTTCTATTGTTGTTCTCATTCTTGTGTTTTCTTGCTAAGCTTAAGTGCCAAGAAACTTGGATTTATAACTTCAAGGAATAGCTAGGTATTTTCGGTATCAGTAATAAATTAATTTTTGATGGCTAAATTAATTAATTATTATATCTTAAAACTAATTAATTAGAAACTAATACAATATGCCAATTTTTTGAAAAAAAAAATATAAAAAAGAATAATAACCTCACTAGTGTAATAGTGGGATGCACATTCACCCACAAACTAAGCTTTATCTAAAACAATAATGCCAACATTATCTCTCCAATTATTTGATTTTAAAGAACCAAAACCATTCATCTCCTCTTTGCTCCTCAATTTCTTTCCCCCCACACAGACAGAAAAAAGATAAACAGAAATCCACACATTTTCTTCTTCATATTATGATATACAAGAAATGTGTGTGAGAATATTTTCCTTCTTTTTCCCTCCAACCAAACAAAAGACAGAAAAATGGTGCACCCATAGAACATCAAGAATCAAAGCAAACAAGCAAAACGGCAGGCAGAATTGATCAGTGGAGATAAAGAAATGCTACCCATGAGAGTAATATCAATCAAGAATCAGAATTAAGTAAGCAAATTAAAAATTTATGAATATGAGAACTAACCTCAAAGCAACCAAAAATGAGAAGATTTCTTTCTTTCTTTGAACTTTGAAGAAGAGAAGACAGCAGGCCAAAAGCAGTGAAAGAGCAAATTTAAGTTATATGTAATAAAATTTAAATATATATATATATACATATGATAATGAAAGGGGTTTGGAAAGAAGAAAAAGAAAGAAATGGAAATGATAAGGGCTTGTTTGGCAATTGAAATTAAGCATTGTATTTAAGGTAGAAAAATTTGAGGACCTTATTAACAAACGTAACCTAACTGCCAAAATGGTCCCTATTTGTTAGGAGCATATCTCCACTCAATCTTCTCTCGATTTCCTCTCATTTAATTCCAAAAGTTGCATGCTTACTATTTTATTTTTAAATTAATAATAATTAATTATCCCATTTGCTCAATTAATGGCACAATATCATATTTCAAATCATTTCAGATTAATTAATTAATTTTGAGCATGCAAATTATTAATAATAACAATATATTTTTTATATAGAGGTATGGGTTCAGCTAATCGGAGTATGTAGTTGATAATATTTTCTTTTTTTTCGAAATTAATTAATTCGATTAATCCATAATGTATTCTTTAAAATTTTAAAGGGTAGTAAAACAATTTTTTAAGAATTTCAAAATAGATACATACATAGAACTTAAACTCTAAACTTCTATAATTAGATAAGCCGGAAGAGTCTCATGTTCAATTATACACACCCCATTGAATAGCAGATGATATTTTCATGTTCAATATGGTTAATCCACAAGTATTTGGTACGTGTCAAAATGCAAAGTTAGCTGCTATAGCTAGACTAATGCCATTATGCAAAATTAAGCTTCATGTAATGCAAATTTCAAAATATATATCAAAATGCAAAGGGTAGCACCCATAGTTCCTTACCACGTTTCACTCTTACTTGCTTTTTTGATATATTATTGGAGAATCAATTACTTTTTTTAATAAAAATTAATTATTAGGATATCTAATGTATCTTTTGAAGATTTTGCCACCCAGAAAAAAAAATCATTTTCTGAGTTAGACGGCAATCAAAATATTTTGATTTCTAACTCAAGTAATATATATATATATATATATATATACATATATATATACCATTAAGTTATGCCATGGCGAGGCGGCTAGATTCACTTTTTTTAAAATTTCTTGTCCTATAAAGGATATTAAAAGTTTATTTTTATATAATAAGTTTATTTTTATATAATAAATTTAAATTTCTGGCTCTTTGTCTCCCTAATTTAAAGAGTTCAGCTATGCCCTATGGATGAAAAAAAAATAAAAGAATTTTTGTCCAAAGCCAAAAGGTCTAATTTGAAACTATGTTAGAATTATTGTAGTTGTTCATCATATATAATGCCCCATCTCAAAAAACTTTACATCTCATAATAATATCCGTATGTGATTTATAATTAAAAAAATCATTAAAAATAATATATTTGAAAAGAGAGAGAGAGAGAGAGAGAGAGATATGCAATTGAGAAATGGGGATTGCAGCAAAACAACAAATTATAAGACAAAAATGCAATGAAAACAGTTAAGCAATGGGATTGAGAGTGGTTTACCAAATCTAGGGCTTTCAATGAGGTTTAATATTTCTTAATTAAGGAAATAAATCATTGACCCCACTCACATGCTCTATTTCTTTATTTTCTTTTCTTTTTTTTTTTAAGATAGAATTTCTAAATTAATTAATTTATATATAGAGCCTCACCATAATCACCTGACTTGAGTTGAATGCACATTCTTCTACATCGATCTTCCAACCACTGTTATTATTATTATTATTAAAGTTTTGGTCCATTCACATCCATTCTTCCATTTTTTTTCTTTAATTTTAACAAGATTTATATACACATGTCTCAGTTATTTTATTTTTCTAACATAAACATATATAATTATTTGTATAATTAAGAAATTCGCAATGACAAAAAAAAAAAAAGGAAAGCAAAAATCAACAACAAATTAGGGCAATCTTCTGATTTGGTATACATTGGTTGAATTTGCTGCACTGGCAATTAGTGTTAATGATGGAGAAGTAATTAGTAGTTAATCATGATTATTAGAACATCATTAGATAGTGAACACCTCCAGCCTCGAGATATGAAAATCATCCACAATCTGTTTATATTCTAATTAATTAATTTTCATGAGGATCAGCTAGTGATTCCATGTGATCATATATTTGCCCTACCTACTTTCTGATTTTTCATATTTTTATTTTTAGATTGGCCTAGAGCTTTTCATTGACTGATAAGATAATCCTCTTATCTGTTAATAATAATCTAATAAATTCTAAAACATGTTATAATTATATCCAATTTAAACAAATATTCTATTTAAATTATATAAATTTTTATTTTTGAAATAAATATAGCTTTATAGCACAAAACTAGTCTCAAAATCTAAATTATGCTTAGGTTGATTGATTGAATGAAATAGTTTGCGCTAACCTATATTAAATATGCCGATTCGATTAAATATATTCAATTATAATTGAATAATTAGATTAGATCATCAACTATTTAATCCAGTTTGTATAAATATTTAATATAGTGTGAGTTATTTTATTTAATCAATCCATGTTAGTTCTAGTTAGGTTTGGAGACTAATTTCTTGCTACCGAAACTATATTTGTTTCAAAAATAAAAATTCATATAATGTATATAAAAT
Source organism: Balakata baccata (assembly GCA_949630135.1). NCBI lineage: Eukaryota > Viridiplantae > Streptophyta > Magnoliopsida > Malpighiales > Euphorbiaceae > Balakata > Balakata baccata. Next base: position 4,395 of record CATIWF010097000.1, read on the forward strand.
TTTTAAAAAAATTAGAAATAATTGTAAAATTAGGCAAAGTTTAAAATTTTTTTTTAATTTCTCCTGATAATAATAATATTTTTTTTCTTTTTAATTGTATTGCTATATTTGCATTGATAATTTATTATTGAATTTATAGTGTATATTGCTACCAAAAAAAATGAAAAGAATTGTTTAACTTCTTCAAAGCAATGAATTTTAATTTAGCTTTTCATTTGAACATTTTTTTATAATTCTGAAAAAAAAAATATAAGTACTTAAGAATAATTTTTTTAAAAATTTTTTTTTCCTAATTGTAAGGTTTAATTTCATTCCCAATTACTAAATTTTGTATTATTTGCCACGAAATAATTTTTAAATTTTTTTAACAAAAATAACTAAACTAATTTTTTCTCTTTACTTTCAGCAAATTTATTCGAGTCACCAACTAGAATATTGATGTAGGTAATAACATGGCACCGAAATCTTACTACGTAGAATGACACTTCAACAAATGTACATAGGATCGATACTAAAGAGATATGGAAATTTCTGCAACTTCTTGCCCTCTTCAATAATACCACAAATTCAGAATTGGACTCTTCTAAGTTGAAGAGATATATTGAGGTGAAAAAATACCAATAGGATTGTAAAGAGAGATTGAATTTATAGTGATCCAAAGCAGCTAGTTGGCATAAGAGTTGATATCAATTTGTGGATGAATTAACTAAGTAATGTCCGACAAACAATTATGAATTAATGTGATACAAAGTACATGATGATAAAGGTAAGCACACTAATTAATTAATTGGACAACAATAGGATAGTTGTCACTATATGTATTTTTGCTTCTTTTTTTTTTTTTATCGATTACAAGTTAGGAGGAAAAAGGACCGTAAGACTCAAACTTAGATTAGTTGGAAAACTTTTAAAGTCTTTGACCCACTAGTGATTATTTTTTTGCTTTCTAAATTTCTCCAACGATCAACATGCTATTCTCCCCTATACAAAATTACAAATGTTTCTCTTTGGGTCCCATTCTTAAGAATGCAAATATGTGGCCTAAGCTTTTTCAAAATAATAAAATTTAGAACATGAAAGAAAAAGTCATTGTTGTACCACCATGTCCCTCCATGAAAGATACATCCCTATCTCTTCAAAATTTGCACAAACTTTCATGGCCCTTTATTACTAAACTTCTCTCTTAAAATATAAATGGCAGAGCCATCTGTCCATATTCCCCATTTTACCCTTTATTTTTTATTTTTTTATCATTTTATCTCTTAAAATTTTAAATTTTCATCTATATATATATATATATTGTCACTTGAATAATACCCAAAAATAATGTGTGTATTATCCTTTTTTTTTATTCAATATATCATACCATCAATATATCATGATGACTCTAATTTGTTGTGATTTTGATATATTAAATGGTAAACGGATCTAAAAATAAAATTTAAAAAATAAATTGAACTAAAAATTGATTAAAGTATAAAATTTTAAAACAAAAATTTAGGTGACTAGATATAGTTTAATCCAATATAAATTATCGGATATTGAGATAAACCCAAAAGTTTACAAAGTCAAATTAATTTTTTCTTTCTTAAAAAAAAAATGTGAAGGAGTAAATGGAAGGGAGTATCTTGTAGATATGATGCCATGCAACTGAAAGGTAAATCTGTATCAATGAATGTGAAGGGTGATGTTATTGTAGTGATTTATATGGTAACGTGTACAATTGCTTTCCCATATAGTGCGATGGAGAAATTTAGGATTTGAAGGCATGCACGAAATAAGCTATCATGACATTTTGTACGTACCACTATAAGGGCTTGGTCAAAATTAAAGTGGTGGTTCACATCTATTTATTATTATTATTATTATTATTATTATTATTATTATTATTTCACATTTGATATCCACCTTATTTGTGCATATTTTTTCATATTATGTTCAAAATATGATTTGAAATATTTAATTAGGAGCTTAGTAAGCCGTGAATTACACAACAGATGATATATATCTCTTTATGTGGTGAGAAGACTATAAAAATATTAAACTCTTACAAATATAGTGGATAGTAACGAGGAGATTCAAACTCAAAATCTTTTACAATTCTTACTAATAAAAGTCAAGCCATTTAACATTTAAAATATTTAATAAATCAAGTAAATTTGATCAATTCATATATGCTCATTAATTTGAACTTTTATCACTAGTACAAAACATAGCTTATGCAATGATCAGATGTATTTATTTTATAAAAAACAAACATATTATATCGATACAGTAGTATTTTTATATATAAATTTTCAACTAGTTGGGTTATAAAAAGATGCGTCTATTTAATATAATAGACGTATCTGAATTTCAAATGTGTCTGATCTTAGATTATTTCTAGTTTGATCTATAAAGAAAAGCTTGAAATATTTAATAAATATGGTACATTGAGCGATTAATATTTTCAAATTTTGATAGATAATGATTTCAAATTATACTTAGCGTGATTGAAATTGCTAAAAAAATAATTAATTGTTGGACTTAATTTTATTTTATTTGTTATAGTAGCAATCAAACTTAAAATAAATTAAATTGAATGGCTAATAGAAATCACCCTACATCATATATATATATATATATATATAACAATTTCTATTTCACACATCCACAAATTAATAACCTAGCCATGAGACCTCTATGCATTTGGGTCAAAGAGGAGATTAGCTTTGGCATGTGGCTATATCTAGATTTCCATTCTATTCAAAACCTAGTCTAATTTTAGACCAATTTAAAATAACACATATCGGCTATACATCAAATATCATTGAATAAGAAAATTCTTAATAAACAATTATCTATTTTTTTGAAAAAATAAAAAGTCACCGCAACTACTATAAATGAAAACAATTTCCATTTATATATTAAATAATGACTCAAATTGTTAATTAATTTATAATTTGATTGATATTTTTATTTATAAAAATAAAAAAAAATTTATATTTGAGTTTTTTTATCACCATATATATCTACTAATATTAGTGAGAATTTTTAAATTTTGAATTTGGTCACAAATTTAATGGTAATCTATTAAATTTATGGAATTTATGGACATACAAAAATTAGAGTAAATTGACGTAGACCCAATCAAGGCCTTATATAATTTCTGATTATCCTGCGACTGTCTTTGGAACTTGGCCCTAAATGTCCGGTGTTCAAAGCCTGAAATTGGGGAACTATATAAGGGACTTTTTTAAAAATGTCAAAACAAAAAAAACTCCTAAAATATTAAAATATTGCATTCATTTAAATTTTTTCCAAATATACTAAGAGTATCTAAAAAATATTACAGGAATATTAAAATTCAAAAATTTATTCTAAAATATACTAAAAAATATAAATACAGTATATCTCCAGTATAGTTTGGTTTAGTATTATTAGGGATATCTGGTATACCTTAGTTTGGTATATTTCGAGAATACCTTTAGTATATTTTGGGGATATTTTAGTAATTCTTTCGAAATATTTTGAGAACTCTTTGAAAATATCTCGAGAATACATTGGATGTACCTTAAAAATACTTTGGATATATAATTTTAAAATACCTTAATATACTTTCAGGTATACCTTACTTGAATTGCCCAAATCTTTATAAAAAAAGAAGAAGAATAAATATAACTGTAATAATTATTAAATAGCAGATCAAGTTTTTTTAATTTTTGTATCCATGAGCAATTGGATAAAATTAAAATAAAAAAATAAAGGTTTTTAATTTTTCCAATTTTTTTTTTTTTTTAACTTAAGCTCTGGTTTTGAAGAACAAACTCTTAGGCGACGGCACCTCAAATGCTTGGCAATGAACTCCTCTGCTGCGCATTAGAACTCTTCATCACTCAATTCATTCTCTGCAATCTATAAAGTCTGGCTGCCGCCAACGACGTACTTTACCATAGTTATCCATTTTTCTGTCTCCGATCGGCATAGATTCTTCATTTCCATATTTTATTCTACCTTTGCGGATTTCGATTTATGATAAATTTTTTGAATCTCAGAATCCGATTCTGAATCTGAACTTAAAAATATTTTCATTTCAACAATATTGTCCTTGTCTTCGCTGGTGGATAATGACATTCTTCGGCTCTTAAGTTGCGGTGGGTTCGACTCTAATGGAATTGAATCTTGTTCAAACAATAGTGCAACGATAGAACTACTGGTATTGAAATTGGTTATTTGTTGAATTCAGAAATTTTGTTTTGCTTATTCTATTTCGGAAATTTTGACCACAGCAAATGAAAAGAAGAAAAAAAAAATAGTAGGTATGAAAATATTTTTGATAAAAATGAAATTTCACAAAATTGATAATAAAAATTGAAAAAGAATAAAAATGTGTACAATTGGTAAAATTTCCTCTTTGTCTAAAGCAATTTGACAAAAAGGAGGCCTAATTCCTTTTGTCTTTAACCCAACCCATGGTTTGATAAGGCTCTTATATTTTTTTCCAAGTAAACTAGAAACTTGAGAGACACACTTAAAAGCTCCCGGAGAAGAGGAAGCCAATAGGCAAAAGTAAAATCTGTAGTGTAGATTATAATTTAAAGGCAAAGATTCATAGTTCCATCATACCAGCTCAACCTGTTTTTTTTTTTTTTCTTGATATTCTTTTTCTATTTTTTTTCAACTGCAGCAAATAATTGAACATAGGAAAACCAGGGTCTCTGTCCAGTGATTACTTTACTCATTGGCATAATGGCTCTTCAAATTTTCTGCTTAACCAGTAAAGAATAAGCTTAATCAACTACTAAGAAACCTAATAGCTGCAAATAATGGACAATAATTACATGTATATTTGCCGATAAAGTATCAAGTTAGAAATCACAAATCAAAAGCCAAGTAAATTCATCTCAGCTGTAAAAAATTAGCTGTGCCAAATCAAATACAACAGAACAATCTGAAATTTATTACAAAACTTACTTTAGTTCGGCCTTTAAAGCGTTTTGGCTAAAGAATGGTTTTGTGTTTAAGGTGAACGCTAGTTCTACTAGCTTGCTTGGAAGAGATTATAATATAGATTATGAGTTTGGTTAAATACATTTACTCGAAATATATTATAGAGTCCATCAAATTTAGTTTAATACACTATATAGTTATTCCGTTTAATTTTTTCTGTTATGTATAAACAAAATATCAAATTTGCTATTTTTTTATCTTAAAAAATATCCAAAAAAAAAATTAATATCATCAACTTGATAACAAAATATCAAATTTATCTATTAATGTATTTTTTAAGTTAACAAAATGACAAATTTGTAAAAAAAAAAAATGAATATTTTTGGTATTTCTAGTTAAATAACATAATATTCTAATTAACTAACAAAATATTCCATTTAAAAATAACGGAAAGTCTTGTTAGCTAACTGAACCAAATATGAAAAATTTTATAATATATTTTAAAAAATGAAGGGATCAGCTGTTGTATTCAACTAAATCTTAATAAAATTATAGTAATTTACCCTAGATTATAATAGTTTTGTGTTTCCAAACACACCCATAATTTATGTATAAACTCAATGTTGATAAAAGAAAATTCATAATCAAATTCCTAAATTGAATTAGGAAGAAGAGGGCAATCTTATCATTTCCTTAAGAGAAATTAGATTTTGGTCAAACCTAGATGTATCTTTCTCCCTTTTAAGAGATTTCTTTTGGGATTGTGATTCCAATATCTTTCACTCCTGTCCTTTGAGTAATAAAACAAAAGTATTCAATTGTAAGAAAGAAGAGGAAAGAGTGCTTGTGCTTAAATTACAATCCAACAATATTATCAAATTAAAGAATTTAAAAAGGAAACCCATTTCAGCAATTGCGGCACTTTGCCCCCTCTGTCTTTAGTATAAAAAAATTTGTTTCTGCTCTTTCTTTGTTTTTCATTTCTTTCTAATTAAGTCTCAATTTTCAACTCATACAAAGGTCGGTTCTGAAGTATCTCTCTTTCTTCTTCCGGCTGTGAGTTTCTGAACATCCAATTCCGGAATCTCTGTTATAATAATCTTTAAAAAAAAAAAAATTATAACCAATTCTTGAAATTGCAAATCCAGCTCACGGATTTCAAATCCATAGAAATAAGTATTCTCTACCTTAATTATTATTATCACCCCCATATTAAAATAGAAAGTAAAAGCTAACAAAATGGAACAGAAGCATAGACAGGAGCTGAAAAGAATGGAAGGATGACCAATTTCATTGTCAGTGACTCAGCGGTGCTGCCTCGAAAGTTGCATGCGAAGGCAGATCCAAGAAGGAATATCTGGCATTGAACAGAAAACAAAATGCAAAAGTTCAACACAAGAACACTAAAACACAACTTACATCTTTGTATGACCTGTAGATTTCTGTTCAATTCAATGTACTTCAGTTTCATTTACAAAGCAGATGAGAACACTTGAACAAAATTCAAAATTTTCCTATTCAAAAATCAGAAGAGTTTGATTCTCTCTTTGTATTCACTAACAAAATTTTCCTTCGGATTTACAATTTGCTTTGTTTGTTCCTCTGTTGAACTCTTTCTCCATTTATGTCTCCGAAGAACAGAACAATTAAGTCGTTAAGCTCTGAAATCAAAAGGGCATAATATGGGTAGTCTTAGTGTCGTAACTATAAAAACAAGACTTGGAATTCACCCGGAAAATCTTCAATAAATCCGTCGCCATTTGCCTAACCGCCGGCGAGCAATTGCTCTGCATCAGCAGCAAAAGCTTCGCTAGCCCGTTGCTCTTTATCACCGCCTCCCTAGCTTTCACGTCCCTGAACAAGTAGCAAACGCTCCACAATATCGTCACCGCATGTTCCGTCGCCTCCCTTGATACTTTCAACATTTTCTGCACCACCGCCTCTATGCACCCCAACTCACCGCACATCTCCGTTCTCCCTTCCTTACAAGACGAGACCATTTCCAGAAGCTTCAAAGCCTTGTCGGTGATCGAGTTAGAAACGCCTGTATTTGGCTCCTCCGTTAGTATATTCCTCAATCCGGAAATTGTTTTAAGATCGACTAGCTTCACCTTTACACGTTTCGCTTTCGAAATTGCGATGAGACATGACAGGCTTGCTTCGATCAAGCGGGAATCCGTTTCTAAACCAATGGATTTTACCAATTCAGATAATATTCCATCTTTATCTGCGACTAACAACTTTGATTCTGCATCGATGGCGATTGATTCCAGAATTCTCACTGCTCCAATTCTTAAGTGAACGTTTCTTCCTCGTTGGAGAACGACAAGGAGCGAAGACAACCAATCGAGACTGTCCTTCTTCGAGAACAATGCCATTAATCGCTGATAATTTTCAATTTTGTTCAAGATAATATCTAGAACCATAACTACCTGCTCAATGAAATCAATGTTTTTATTATATCCAAGAAAATCAACTAGCATTGGCACGAACCCGTCCAATTTCGCTAGAAAATCACGATTCTCCTCCGACTCTTTAGCGAAACAAATGATTTGCGATAAAGCGTCGAAACAACAACGGTCCGGAACTTTTTTAGTCTCAATGTCTTTGACTATGAATTTGATTTCATCCTGTGAGGGAATCAAATTACGCGCTGAGTCAACTCGGTGGCTATAGTGCTGCACCGAATCTGACCAGATCCGGATGAGGCGTTGTAAAGTTAGATTAGGAACGAATTCTTTACTCTGGAGGACCTGCATGGTGGCAGGGCAAGTATTATTGCCACTGTCGAGCCACCGTTGGATGCTGGCTCGGTCGTAGGTCACGCCGGTGGACAAACTAACTGGGGATTTCATCACATCAAGTGATATCGGACACCGGAAGAAGCTAGGCACCGTTACGTACAAATCATCCCTCACCATTGTTCCGTTTGGAAAGCAAGAAAAAGGAAAGAAAACAGAATGTAAGAAAGAAAGAAAGGAGTGGAGGTGAAGAAACAGACAGGGGGTGTGAATTTAAAACACTAAAAGAGGAGAGAGAGAGAGAGAGAGTCAAAGGTATGCTGACATCACTATTTCTTTTACTTTCTTCTGAGCTTTTTTTATTTTATTTTCTTTAAATTGTTTTAATATCTTTTTATTTTTAATTTTGTGTCTGAATTTTTTTGATTAATTTTAAATGTTCTAACATTCTCTCATTTTGAAAAAAATTTAAAATTCTATTTTTTTTACTTTTATATAATTAAGAAAATTTAAATTTTTTTCAATTTTAACCTTAATTTTATGTAGAATTTAAACTAAACAATTATATACTATTTTTTTCAATAATTTAAAAATTTTCAATTTAAAAATAATTTAATTTTAATTTTTTTTTTTTTCAAATTTAGAAAGAATTAATAATATTTTAATCCTAATGAAATTAGAAAAAATGACCGTTAATGTAGACGAAGAGAGTAGTATTTTGGTAATATTCGTATTTGGTTTTCGGTCTTTGGTCAAAGGAAGGTTGGTTTCTTTAGTTGGGGAATCTCTTTCTCTGTGTTTGCGCCTTAGCGTGCGAGCTGAACACACACCAATGAAAGTCGTTGGATTTTTAAGTATAGTGTGATTTTGGGTCATGGACGGTTGAGAAGAGAGAAGAAGGTACACGGGCGGAAGAGAAGTGGTAGGGTCTACGGAAATAAATGCGCATGATAAGGAAGGGAACGTGGGCGGACGGATGGGGCTCAGCTACAGTAGAAGGATTTTTGGAGGGACCACGTTTGGTTTAGGTTGGTCCGTCCGACTGCAGCGGTTGTACGTTGAGTAGACCTACAAGAGAGAGAAATGTTTTGTATGGAAGGGCAACCATTTTTCTTTCTTTTCTTTTTCTAAGAAAAATTAGTTAACCTATTATTTAGGGGAGTGTTTAATTGACAAAAAAATATATATATTTTTTAAATTTAAAAATATAATTTTTTTTTTTAAAAATATTTTTTTAAACACAGTGTTAAACGGTCCACTTTATAGTGATTGTATAATACTATTTAATGTTCAATTTTGATCTACTGTACAAGTAAATTTATAAATTATATAATTTATCTTTTTTTATTATATTCTATGTATTAGATTTTATTTTATACATAAAAATTATTTTATAGTAAAATGATAAAGATAAAATTACTATCTATACCTTGAAGTTTAACTTATTGTTCCAATGTTCAATTTTGATTTATTATGCTAGTAAATTTACAAATTATATAATTTATCTTTTTTTTATTATATTATATGTATTAGATTTTATTTTATACAGAAATTATATATTATAATAAAATAATAAAGATAAAATTACTCTTTATATCTTGAAGTTTAACATATGGTATTAATTGTATAAATTTTAAACATCAAATGATACTAATAAAATATGTCAAATTTTATTATAGTAGATAATAATTTTTACATAAAATTATAGCCACTCGAACAATTTTATAGTTGTATTGTTTATCTTTATGGCTTCTTATATTTAATTTTTGTTATATTTTACAATGTGATATTTTAAAAATGCATAAAATTTGATCATTATATGATAATATGATACGTAAAATATACGCGATATTTTTAATATAATAAGAGATACATTACGATAAAAATTTAATTTTTTAACGAACAAAATGCATCAAAATCAAAATATAAAAGATGAATTGCACTAAAACCCATTAAAGAGCAAATAATGAAAATGGACAAGTACACATGACGGGATGTGTTTGTTTCCATAATTTTATTGAAAACAATTTCAAACATTTTATTTTCAAATTTTTTTTTTATTTAAAAGCAAATAAATAAAATATGAAATTTGTTAGCATAGAATTAGATATTCGTATACCTTTTCCCTTACGATTGGGATAATCCATTTGTCGCATGGAAGAGAAAACGTACGTGTGGAGTGCAATCACTGCCTTCGAGCCTACTGATATCATCATATCGCTCGGGGAAGTGCCATGATTGCACTAGCAATACCACCGAAAGTGTGACCCTATCAAGTAATTACACATCCTACCGTCATTTATTTTCTTTTTCTATTATTATCCTATCAATTTACCCTCAATTTTCACCTTTTTATAACGTAAATTATCTTTTACTCTTTCCATTAAAATGGGGCTCATTCAATTATATATTTGGTATACGGGTATGTTAGATATAATTAACAATTCATATTATAAAAAATTCATTCGATGGTTGAATTTGTAAATCAATAAACAATTCATATAAAATACGTATTTATCTAGCAGTTGATATACGAACGTATCGTAAAAAATCCTAAAATAAATAAATAAAATAAAATTACAGAAAAAACTCATGAAGTATAGGGGCATTTTCAATTTAAATCTTAATGATTTTTTTCGATTAATTGTATTTGTTGTTATTAAACTTTGTATTTATTTCACTTAAATAATCAAACTTTTTTTATAACATAAAAATAATTGAATTTAATTTTTGTTGCACAAAAATCACTATCAGTCAGTAGAATGCCTGAATGTTGAGCTAGAGGCCGGCGTATATATATAGTCATCACACAAGATGTCTTTCAGCTCAGTATCCGGATATCCTACTAACCGATAATACTTTTTGTATAGCAAAAATTAAGTTCGGTTATTTTTGTATCAAAAAAAGTTTGATCATTTAAGTGAAATAAATACAAAATTAAGTGAGCACGGGTGCAATTAATTTTTTTTATTTACAAATTGAGTAACAAAATGTTAAAAATTTGATATTAGAATTTGTTCAATTTCAGAGCGTATTGAATAAGATCTAGAAAAATGACAAAATATTCTCTAAAAAATTTTAAAATATCTGTCTATTCAAAATTTCAACTCAATTTCTAATTAAACTAAAAAAATTTCATACTAACTCATTTGCACTTTTTGTTTTTTATAACAATATACTAAGTTGATGTGGATTAGGATTCAAATATTATGTTGACCCATTGACTAATACGACACTCCAACATTTTCTCTCAAAAAAAAATAAATAAATTGACATATGTATTGTAAAATTAATAAGAGCTTTTTTTTTTTTCTTTTTCTCAAATTGCTGTATATTTTAGCACTAGAAAAGCTTATTTTATGGGTTTTAATGAAAAACGGACCAATATTGTGAAACACAACGTTGACTAATAACATTTTAAGTTTTAACAAGTCAATTTAGCATTTTGTCATTTAATTGAACAACAAATGAATACAAAGGTGTGAACTAAAAGTAAACTGAATGTTGGAGTTCTATTTTTTTTAAAAAAATTTGAAATCAAGACATTTGATTAAACTAGAAGAGTCTCGTACCAATTTATTCATATTCTTTTTGGTAACAGTAGAATTCCAATTCATACTAAAGAAATTAGAATGTTTGTGCAAAAAATAAAAAGAAATTAGAATTTAAATCGAAGTACTCCCATGTATTAAGTTTTTTCTTTTGTGTAATTACCCAAATAATTAAATAACAATACTTATATATGGTAATGGACTAATTATGGACACTATAGCATGATTTCAACTTGTTTCCCCCATCGATTCTTCAATGTATAGTAATTTGTAAGTTGTTATCAAATGATTAATTTCATTTCTTATAGTTTACGTGTGTATTAATTTTATCAAATGATTAAACTTTATTTCATATAATTTACATGGGAATTATTCCTTGAAGGGAAAGAGTGATATTGATTGGTTGTAGTAATGGAATTGTTTTTAGAATTAGAATCAAAGATTATAGTGGAAATGATTAATTACTTAATGGATTAAGAGTAGAATGAATGAATTTTACAAAATTTGTAAAATTTATTTGCAATTTCAGGATTTGCATGTTTAAAATAACTGAATCATTTATTATAATTATTGAAATTGAATTTCATAGCATTGATTATAACTAAAACTAAGTTTTAGTAAAATAGGTGGAATTGCAAAATGAATTCTACAAAATAAGTCAAATGAATTTTATCCACAAAAATAATCTTATTAACTTAAAATTAACCTAATTTTTGTATTATTTCCTTATTTTACAAACACGATCTAACATTATTATGATCATACTTATAAATACATATTGCACCGTGCGTGTACATTTAGTGGATAGGAAGCAAATAATCATATCTAATAAAAGCTTTGTTTAAATTTTTGCTTCCAAATACATCATCAAATTAATTAATACCAATGATGGTTATTATATTCTAAGCATGATATCACTTGAATTATATGTCCATGCTTCCATTGAGTAATGTTAAAGCTTTCTGAGTGAAATAAGAAAATTAAAAATTTAAGGAAAGGAAGAATAAGATAATTCAGTCAATTTTATAGAGATTCAGTCATTTTAGCCTAAGCATCTTTCCAACCTTTGTTGAGAGTTTTAATCCGCTATAAATCTACTTCAAGCTGTATATTTAAAACCTTATAAACTTAAACAAGCTGCCAAATGTTTTAATCTAAAACTCACACTCAAATCCTTACAATTAGTATTTAATTCTCAATTCAACTCATTCAAAGACCTATTGAATTATTTATTGTAGAATTACTAACACTCAACCACCCAAAAGCCCAAAAACACTTAAGCTTTTAAAGACTACAAAAGAGAAATAAAGAGAGGTAGTTGAAATAGTTGAATGCTCAAGCTCAAGCAGTAATTCTACACTTAAGAATTGTTCTCTTGTTCCTGAGAGATATAAATGAATATCTTTTATACTCTTTCTAAATATTAGAGTTCATTAATTATATTTCTAACCATTGAGCTACCTTAAATACACCTTTTGTATCATTAAATGCAAAGTACTATGGGTGTGACAACTCATCATCAAGGGAATTACTAAGACTTTGAGTTTGAATAGAGAACACCCGTCTTCGACAGTCATGGGTGTGATCAAAGGTGTCAAAGGTGTGACTCTGGTTTTAATTGTGATTATATGCATGATTCAGGTGGTGTAATCTATTAGATTCATTTCATCTATTGTTATGGGTGTGACTTAAATATGTCATAGGCGTGACTTGAGTTTTGACTATGATCCAGCTTGTGAGCTACGTTGTGAAGGCTTTCGAACTTGAGGTTTCACCTTGTCTTCAATTTTCATGATCGTAATTTTGTTTCTTGTGTTTATGACACTTGTATTTAGCCCAAAATTTGATCTCTAATATCTTGAAATGATCATATTTGCTTTATATTTGAATTTTAGCCTTTATCACTTAAACAATAAAAAATGTTAAATATTATTTTTTAATTATTTGTGATTATCAAAATGACGGAAGTTCTTCTCAAGGTTCAACACTTTCTTTTGCATAAAAGAAAAACAACTAGCATTTTGAAATTGTGGAAAATTAATTGAATTAAGCTATATATATTCACAATATCTTAATTCTTAGGTTGACATATCAAGTACACTAAAACAATGAGAAATGGAATTGGTGTTTTTAGATTCTAATCTTTTTTGTTTTTTTGGTATATTCATACAATAGGAATTAGTTTATATTCATCATGTAATAAAATGAATTAGTAATGGGATTAATAATTATCTATACTACCTAACTTTTTGGAATATAAATTGTTTTATTTAAGAAAATATATCAAAATGATTCCAAATATCAATAAATAAATTTGTTAGTCTCATTTTCTCTCAACTTTTCTCTTATTTCTTTATCTAGTCATTATCTTCCTTAAGTTATAGGTGATTTTTGACTATTATTGGCTTAAAATTACTCTCTATATCTTTTCTTATTAATTTGTTTCTAAAATAAGTAGTTATTCCATATAAATCTAGGTTTTTATTTTGTTTGTTTTTTTTATAATTTTGTCATCCTATTATGTCGTTTTTATGTATTGACGATTTAGACAGACAAAATATATTTGATTCAATAGAGATAACAAATCAGATTATTATTGTTACAGTAGTGCAAAATATATTTTAGGCAAAGGTCATATAGGTCTGTTCTAGACAAAATAGATATATAAAGTTAACACGGTGGCATTTTTGTAAATAAAATTATAAAATTTTTGCTCAAATAAGTCCGTTTCAAAAAAACAGCTGCATCTGAACTAAATGTAATTTAATAATAATAATTTAAATATTTAGGGCAGGAATATAAGAAACGGTGTTGTTTAGAGAGGTGGAAGAGAAACGGGCCGGACGAGCTTGGTCTAAGCCCATCTAGACATGTCTGGTTAGACTTGGACTAGACGCGTCCGGCCCCTCCTTTAAAACCCCAATTTGCACACTTCTTCCTCATTTCTCCCCTCCTTGCCACCGATAGCTATAGTTCTTTCTCTTCTCTATTTTCAGTTCTCTTAAGGTATATTTCTTTATTTTCTTTCTTATTGTCTCTTTCAGTTCTTTTTCTCTTCTCATTTCTTTTTTGTATCTCTGTTTTTTTTTTTTGTTCAGCAGACTACATTTTGGTTCTCCATTTCTCCATTTGGGTTCTTCACATTTTTAAGTTTTTTTTTTTACTCTTTTGCTAATTTGCTTGAATATTTAGAGATGAATATTATGTTTATGTTCAATTATTAATATATGTTATTTTTGGAGATGAGTATTATTGTTGATGTTTAGATATGAGTATTATGTTGTCAGACATGTTATGAAAAATATAGATTGTTATGTTTAGAGATGAGTATTGTGTTTATATTTATTTATGGGTATATGTTATTTTTAGATATGGATATTAATATTGTTGATATTTAGAGATATATATTATTTCGCTATAGACATGTTATGAAAAGTATGAGTTATTATATTTAACTTTGCAAGTATTTTTATGCCTTTTTATGCCTGGGCTAGTTGTCTCCATCCATCAAGTGATAGGCTTACTGACATTTTAGAATGTAACCAGTATTTAACAGTGATTCTCTATGGCGTGTCGTCCATGCCTACTGTTTTTTCTGTTCAGGCGCTTACACATTTAATGTGATGAACCTATTGGTGTCAGACACATTTAATACTTAGTACGGATGGACATTGTCTCCTGGATTTTGTATTGGTTCTTGATATATCGGGTATCTACGAATGTCAGTAGGTCTTTACTCTGTTTGCATGATAATCCTATGCTCTACAGCTGGTATCTGAGCTTCCCCAAGTTCCTCCAAGTCTTGCCATATTTGATATAATGCCTTTCTAGGTAGGTGGTTACCATTGGGCTTCCTTAGGTTCCTCAAGGTCTTGCCATACTTGATATGGTGCCTTGCTAGGTAGGTAGTTATCATAGTTCCTCCGAAAAGTAGTTAATCATTTATGTTCAACTAGGTCTTGCAATTTTTTGATATTGTGTCTTTCAGGGTAGGTGGTTACCACTGGGCTTTCTCAAGTTCCTCAAGGTCTTACCATACTTGATATGGTGCCTTGTTAGGTAGGTTGTTACCACATATGCTCTCAATTTGGATGAAATTATTAAAAAAAAAAAGATAGACTAAATTAACAAGTCAAAAAAATATAAAAGCTTAATAGAAGGAAAAAAATAAGACTAATTTAAAGCAAACAAATAAAATTTTTCCAAACGGAGAATCCTTTTGGAATAAATGATTGAGAATTTAAGTGATTAGATAAGAGTTTCTCTATTATAATCCACAATAAATCGGACATAATTTTAAAAGATAATAAAATATTTTTAAAAAAATTTAAAATATTTATATATTCAAAAATTCAAATTCGAAATCCTAGTTAAACGAAAGAGTCACAAATGTTTTCCTTTTATGTGCATGCGAATTTGTGACTTAATGAGTTTAAAAATATTATCATTATAAAATTTTCAACTACGCATTTGACCAAAACAAAAACCTCACCTAAATAGCTTTTCGAAAATTTTGGTATTTCTGCCTCCATACGGCAATTCGTTTACCCATTGATTTCAAAGTCAGTTTTTGCATAATTTTCAAACTTCATTTTATGACCAACTACCCTCTTTTCCTTGGTAGACTTTGTTAGTATATGTAATAACATTTTTCAGTTTTCTTCGTATAATTGTTGGGATTTTTTTTTTTTCAATTATTTTGTCGGTATAAATTAATTTTTTTGAAATTTTCTTTTCAAAAAAGAAAAAAAGAAAAAAAAAGGGAGCTTCTCAACTAACCCATCATACCAAACCAATCACAATAGGATTGGATTCTAAGGTACTAAAATCAAGAAAACAGATTTTATTTTATTTGTTTCTTTATTTCATTTATGACACCTTTGGTACACTAAAAAATAGGATTGGAATTCTACTCCTAGAATGGTGTTTTCATGTTTGCGGGTTGAAATATTTTTTATGGTATGTTCATGTGATACAAACTGAAATTATATTTTTATGTTCAGTGTAATTTCGTTGATGGTACTTTTTAAAAGTATAAATATTTTATTTAATAAAAATATGGAAAGAATTCTAAAATACCAAGAAAGTTTGAGATATTAGAAATTCTTTTATTGAATCAGAATTCTACTGTCAAATGTTTTTAGCTATGAAATTAAAATTTAGAATGAGAATCTCATTTCTATTTCAAGATAAGGCATTACCAAATGTACCTTTAGTTTAGAGAAGAAAAACAATCGACACATTAATTTCCATTCTTTGGGACCAAGTATATCAACTATTCTTTCCATTCCATTCTAATTGCTTACAAAGATTAGAAATTATATTTAATAGATATAATTATAGATATAAAATGACCCTCTTTTAAAAAGACTAAAAATTGTAAATAATTATAAGTTAAATTATAAAAAAAAATCATAAATTTTGCACTTTATCGCAGTTATGACTAATTTTTCAAAAGTTTGAGTTTAATTATATGTATTTTAGTTTTTGTAACAAATCTTGTCTTTAATGGATTGTACCTCACTGCGAGTTTGCATGGTAATAATATGGAAAAATATTCAAAATATAAAATAATGACGTGAAAAATACAGTGGAGCTTATGTGAAAAAAATTGTTATATTGGTATATAAACAAAAATGACAGTTATTTTGTATATCAAATTACTCCTCACACATAAAATAAAATAATATTGTTTGATTAAGATAGGGACAAACCATATTATAACGGAATCTATTTTAAAAAAGTGGCTATTTTGAAAAGGAGATTCATAAAAATCTATTTTAACAAACATGATTTTTAAAACAATACCGTCTTAGTTTTTATACTCATATGACAATTTTTTCCGCATAAATTTCACTGTATTTTCTACGTCATTATTTTATATTTTAATATTTTTTCATATCATCACCACGTAATGTCAGAGTGAAGTACAATCCACCCAAAGCAAATTTTGTTACAAAACCTGAAGTAAATATATAGTTAAATTCAAATAATTAAAGAATTAGTTATTACTGTAATAAAACGTAAAGTTGAAAAAAAATTTTATAATTTAACCATAATTATAACTATTTTAATAAAACTCATTTTTTTTAAATTAAGACATAAGCAAAGTTATTTTTTAATTGATAATCTGAATATATAAAGCAAATTTTATTTTTTTAAAAACACAGTTGAAATTGAATATATTAGGGACATCCCAACACTCCTACTCTTACCTATAAAGCAAAAGGCAATCCAAGAAAAAGTAATTCAAGAAAAAGAAGATTAAAAATTTCGGCCATAGTTGGTTTATAGAATAAATAAGAAATATAAGAATTATTCTATATAGAATAGTTATTTTATTCTCTAGTTCAAATTTAATCAAAAAATAGTTATTCTTAATGTTGTTAAAATTGGATCAGACTGACCGGTTTAATCGGAAACCAGCCTCCAAATCAGACGGGTTCATACATATAAACCGGTCATATATCTAACCAGTGGAAAAACTGGTTTATGGAATAAATAAGAAATATAATAATTATTCTATATAGAATAGTTATTTTATACTCTGATTTAAATTTAATCAAAGAATAGTTATTCTCAATGTTGTTAAAACTGGATTAGACTAGCCGGTTGGACCGGTTTAACTGGGAACTGGCCTCCAGATTGGGCTAGTTCACACATATAAACAGGTCATATATTCTAACCCGGTGTAAAAACTGATTAACCCGCAGATTGAATCAGAAACCGTTCAAACCAAATGGGATTATCCGGTTCAATTGGATTGGAAATCATGAAAAATGAATGCTGGTACTTCGTGTCAAACTCGCGTCCTAGTGGACGGGAAGAATTGATGTAACTTTACCGTTGGGCTACAAGTTTGTAGCTTCAGTTATTTTGTTCTGATTATTATTATAGGAATCTTAATAAATTTTTTATTATTATTGATATAAAACCAATTAATATTTGATATATATAATTAATAAGATAGAGTTTAATAAATTGAATTTTTAGTATTAATTTATATTATGAGAAATTTTTATTGACTCTATAAAAAAAATGAATACCATTAAAAAATTATTATCTATTTTAGTTTTATAAAAGTTAAAGTCTATTAAATAAAATTATTTTATTGTTTACTAAAATAATAAATATAAAAAAATATATATTACTATTATTTAGAATATTTTTAAATATATATTTTTATTAATTAGAATTAAAAATACTACTTATCAATACAGGATTATATATTAATTTTAATTTATTTACATTATTAAAGAAATTTATATAACTAATTAAAATGGATTGTTCATATTTTCATTATTAATATATATAATGACAAATTTTTATATAAATTATATTTTAAGATATTTAACTAATAAATAAATTTCTAATGTAGTTTTTTAATTCAAATATAAATATTTTAATTTTTAAAATATAAAATATATAAATAATTCAATTTTATTATTTATTAATTTTAATAATAAATATTATCTTGAATATACTATTATATATAAAATATGTATAGTATAAAGTAATTTTTACATTTTACTGTGCATGACATATATATTGAATATTATATTTTTGAAAATTTTACTTAATCGCTACAATCCTAATTCAATTTTAAATTCTTGATTCTCTGTCTTTTTCAGTTTATTGACCGGTCCAGATCTGACAACTTTGGTTATTCTATAAAATTTTCATAACTATTTCATACCTCAAATAATACCACTTCTTACCACTACCACCACTATTTATCCATCACTACTCATTCATTTATCACCACTATACTTATTAATATATATCATATTAAATTATAATTTTATTTAAAAATAGTTAATCCAACTTATGAACCAAAACATGAAAAAGTAATTATTTAAAAATAATTATTCTAGAAATATCTATTTTATTCCTTGAGAATTACAATTCTATTGTACACTATTCCATTCCATGAATCTGGGCTCAAGGTTAATTATTTAATGAGGCAAATGTAATCTGATTCCCACTCCATTATGGTTAAAAATGGAGAAGCAGTCAACGAGATACCTTTCTCTTTGTAATATATTTTATTACAATGAAAACCTATATATGCCATTTAACCTTTTTTTTAATAAGAAAGAAGTTGAAAGGAAATTGCTTCATCCATTAATTCATGAAACCAATATATAAATAAGTATAAAACATACCTCACTTAGTTGGTGCTTATTATGTCATTAATGCACATTACATAATATATATTAGGGGTAAAACATATAAAAGATTTTTTATTTTTATATTAAAACAATTATATTTTTAATTTTTTAATTTTTAAATATATATATTTTTAATTTAATATCAAATGTAGTCTCGAGAGAGATTTAATTTAGTTCAGAACTGATATAACACTCTGAATCTAATTATTTTTAATTTGCAAATATGTATATATAATATTTATGTTTTAAAAAATAATATGACATTTAGTTTGTTTTTTTTATATAAATATTGTGATATTTAGCTAAAAAAAAAAAGAAGCTAAATTTGTATAGAACTAAATACCAGTGAACTTTAGATTTATATGAATATAAATATATTTATTCAGAACTAGTCATACGTGTGTTATATCTATAGCGATATGACAAGAATAATGCAGACATACTTTCAGTATAAGAGTTGTTTATATAATTAGATCAGTTCATACCTATTTAAAAAAATTACTAAAATGTCATATATGCATATAACACATATGCAATACTAAATAAAAAAAAGTTTGAAGTGTCACGTCACTATTAATTGAAACTAAATTTTTTCTTAAACTATATTTAATATGAAATTAAAATTATGTATATTTAAAAATTAAAATTTTGTTCAAAATTTTATATGCAAATTGACCTATATATTATATTGCCTTATAATATATAGGAGGTTTGCTTGTTATATCTTACAAAAATTCTATTGCTTTATAATTATACTGTATATTATTTTTCACAATTTCAATATAATATATGAATTCGTCAGTAAATTTTGATGATATAATAAAATAAAAATTTAAATAAGCGTTTGATAAGTCATTTTTTAATTTTTTTTTAACAAAAAAAACTAAAGTTAAAAGATGAGAGCTAAAAATCTATCTTTATCGATAAGTGAATGTCATCACTGAACTATATATATATATATATATATATACTGGTTTTCAAATTTAATTAAGTTCTTGGAATTCAGGAAATATAAATAAAGAAAAAAGTGATTGAGTGCGATTATGGTACAGAGAGCACTTTTTTTTTTTAAGAAAAATATAATTTTGATCCTTTTTACTTAATTTTCATCTTTTTTATCCTCTGAAATGGTAGAGCACATAGTTTAAAATGGCACAATCCATTGGAAAATTGCAAAACTGCACTAAAGAAAATTGAAATTAGTTTTGCTCCATCGGAGTTGAAGTGACCCATTTAAAAATGGATGGATTGATTTGGATCCATTTTCATACCAATGGGTCTCCTTTCCGCTGGTGGGCTTCTCAGTTTTTGGGCTTTAAGCTTCTTTTATTGGTTTTTGCCCTTTTAGAGCTGCACAACATTTGTTATATGTTGGATCCGGTTTATATAACATTATAGATCAATGTCTATCATACGTGTAAGAATCAGTGACAATTTTTTAAATAAATTGAATTTACGCAGTTATCAATTATACGGTGATATTTTTGTAAATATTTATCATCTGTCATTAAATAAAGGTTTATTAGTTTATTGAAAAATATTCATTTATTCATTAAAAAAGTTTCATTACAAATAAAGTAAAGGTTCGTTAATTTATTGAAAATGTTCATTACGAATAATCTGAAAATGTTTATTACGAATAAACTAAATGTTCATTAGTTTATTAAAAAATATTCATTACATCATAAAAAATATTTATTACAAATAAAGTAAAGTTTCATTAATTTATTGAGAAAATTTATTGCGAATAAATTAAAAAAGTTTATTATAAATAAACTAAAAATTCATTAGTTTATTGAAAAAGGTTCATTAGTTCATTAAAAAAATTCATTATGAATAAAGTAAATGTTTATTAATTTAATTAGAAAGTTAATTACGAATAAACTGAAAAAATTCATTACGAAATGAATTAAAGGTTCATTTTTTATATTAATACAAGTTCATGTTATTTCTTTATATACTTAATTTAATAAATATTTCTTTGCGTTTTCATTTGTAGGTATGAATTTATTGAATCATCTTCAAAAAAACTCAAAACGTAACAAAAAATCGAGACAAAACGCACGGAAAAAACAATTAATCGAGACAAATAGCATCTGAAAAGGCAAAAAAAAATTTAACTATTTATTTTGTTTTAAAATAAAATAAATATTTATTGATAAACTAATGAACATTTTACTAATAAACTAATAAACCTATATCAATAAATGAATATGTGTAAGTTTATTTTATTTACAAAATTAACATCATGTCTTTCATACGTATTTAGTTCATATTGCAATGTAAACTGTGGTCCATAATAATTTGTGAACATTGAGCCCCAACAATATATTTTTTTTCTTTACTTATATTTAGGAGTTTTATATCATTCAACATTTTTTATATTTTCCTCCTTACTTATTTTACTCTCTGAAATTTACATTATCCCTCCTCAAATATAGAGAGTGAAAGTTGACTCTTAAATGCCTTTTAACAATTTTTTATTTTTTCTTTTTTTTCTTTTTCTTTTTCTTGTCTCTTACTCTTTCTGTTTCATTTTTTTCTAGACATTTTTATTAATAAAAAATAAAAATAAAAAGTGAGATAAGAAATATTATTGGACTGTACACAATTTTTAAAACAAACTAAAATAAAAAAAATAAAATTTTTATAATATAATAGAAAATAAAATAAAAGGAATTATTATGATGTTCTTAAAACAAGATCATTTTCATTTGGTAGTAAAATCTGTCTACCGGTTGGTTGATTTAACTTCAATTGAACTTTTAATCCTTTACTTTCTTTTCCAATTTATTGATCGGGCTAATATGACAACATTGCTTTCTAGGTCTTTTGGGTTATATTTTATGTGGGTTATTATTATTTTATTTTTTTCTATTTATTTAATTTGATTCATGGAGATTCTAAAAGTCTAAACAAATCAAGCTGTTTCAAAA
This sequence comes from Balakata baccata, assembly GCA_949630135.1. Taxonomy (NCBI): domain Eukaryota; kingdom Viridiplantae; phylum Streptophyta; class Magnoliopsida; order Malpighiales; family Euphorbiaceae; genus Balakata; species Balakata baccata. Next base: position 26,723 of record CATIWF010097000.1, read on the forward strand.
TTATTTAGATTTTAGTTGGGGAAAAAAACTCATTTGATATCGTTTGTTGAGCATTAGCTCGTAAAAATGTTTGTTTAAAAACTTGCGAACGTGTTCGTTTATAGCTTGTTTGAGATTTATTTATATTATATTTTGTTATTGAACTTATACTAAGTTGAATTCGAACTTTTGTCATTATTAGTTAACGAGTCGAACTCAAATATGCTAGTTAAACATAATAAATGAATTTTTTACAAGTCGAGTTTGAACCACTTGCAAGTTGAATAATTTTGAAACGAACCGAATTCAAACTTAACTATAAAAGTTTAAGTCGAACTTGAGCAAGTTTAAGCCTATAATATAACAAGCTGAGTTCAAATTTATCAATATTTTGCTCGAATTCAATTATAATTTTAGAGTTCTCTTTTTCATTAGGTCCAAAAACTTCATGGGGTTAAATAGGAAAAGGAGGCTGAAGGCTCTTTCTCTTACTATGCCTGCTAAGCCCAATAACCTTGTGCTAAAATAAGAAAGGGATTTGGAGTGCAAGGTGAGCTCATACATAATAAATTTATATATATTTTACGATTTCTTTCTGCAGTTTCTTTCCTCTTTTTCTGCGATTTTATTAGAGATTTTTTTTTTCATTTTTCTTCTTATTGTTTTATTATTGCAGTGATTTATTTTTCTCTAATTTTTTTTTGTTCAATTACAAATAGATGAAGATATTCTTATTGATAATTCGATTTATAAGAGTTTGATTTGTGAGATAGTAAAATTTTTCTTCTTCTTTTTCTTATTATTTTTCTTCTTATTATTCTTTTGCTATTGGATTTCTTTTTTTTTTTTTATTATGTTTGATTTATTTTTTTGTGATTCTTTATTCGATTGCAAATAATATATCTACAGTTATAAAAAAATATATCTAAAGTCATTAAATAATGAATCTAAACTTGTTAAGTAAATCAAACAGATGAAAAAATGAAAGAAATTCATGAAAACAAATAATAAATGTACAATTATAAAATAATGTATATACAGTTATTAAATAATAATAAGTGAATAATTAAATATACAAAAAAAAATGAAATTAGTTCATGAAAATAAATAATATATCTACAATTATAAAATAATAAATTCGAATCTGATAAATAAATAATCAAAAATAAATAAAAAAATACATGAAATTTATGAAAAAAAAATAATTCTACATAATCAAATATATAAAAAAAAATAAAATTAATTTCTAAAAATATTTAATAAATCTATAATTATAAAATAATGTATTTATAAGAACGAAAATTAAAGTTAATAGTTTTGGTGCACCTAGCAGCATACACACAAATTCCCTCAGATTCCGTTTTTGTGGAGTGCTTTTAAATATTACCGCTCCATGTTTACAAGTCCGGAAACAATAGATGAGCAAGAATCATTTTCCATGAATTCCCCACCAAATCCCCCAAAAAAACAACAACATAAGGAAACCAATCATCCACAACAGAATTGACGCTCTTAATCATCTTGACGCAATCAACAACAGAGCATTGCATATCCAAGCGATTCAACATCTGATGCAACTCAGCGGAAGAAATGAGTTCATTCTTGTTCTGGTCATACAGATCGAAAGGGTCTTTCAATTCGGAAGTAGCGACGTTATGCGGCAGAGCTGAGCAAACTAGTCGAGATCGATGAATATCTATTTCAAAAGCGCCTTTAATCCTTCCGCGCCCCCAAAAAAGAGGCTCTTAATCCATGTGATGAAGCTCTGATTGGTTTTACTTTAAATAGGTCATTCGCTAACAACTGTAATTATAAAACCAAAATGTATGTTATGAATGAACAAATAAAATTTGACAAGACATTGCAACACCAAATGGGCACCGTTAGGGCCACAATAGGTATCTAAACGCTCGCCGCTGTCAGCGAACCAAATTAACAGTAGGATTATGGTCCTTAGTGAAGGAGAACAAGAGATCGCCTTCTCTATTATATTTTAAAAAAGTTAAAAAATAAAAATATTGGAACCTCATGTATGCAAACACTGGAACTGAGTATCTTCTTTTGGGCATTTTAATTGAGATTGCGATGGAGGCGACGTTCTTTGAGCCTGGTGGTTAGGCTTCTGAAGCAAAGACAGTAGAAATTCCTCACCAGTTGCCGTCGGTTGCATCAAAGGCATATAAACTCCGCCACCGGTCATGAAAGTGGTTATCGGTGATATTTCACTTGGAAATCGAGAGGAAATAGAGAACTAGAGTGAAGACTCCACTGGTAATAATGAAAACTGTAAAAAAGAGGAAAACCAAAAGGCATGATGCAATTTGCGGAAATAAAAAAATATGCATTTGGTGTCATTTAATTTGATCGAAGGAAGGACCTTCAATTAGGGTTGTTCACTCCCAAACCACGCAATCAAATTTTAGTTTAAAAATTATAATAGATTGGATTTTTTTTTAAACAGCATTTTATGAATTATATTAAATTTTTTATATTTAAATCTGTACAATCTGTTTATACTAAATTTTTATATTCATAATAAAATTATAAATTTTTCTAAATTCTAATTTATCGTAATATATTTTTATATTTATTATTATCTTATTAAAAAAACAAAAGTGATAATTACATTTTTTTTATATAAAAGTATATTGTATAATTAGAAAATTAATAATTTATTTATAAATGCATATATATAATTCACATTAACGATTGGGTACATTTTTTAAAAAGTTAGTGGAGGAATCATGGGTTGAAAATTAAACGGAGTTGGGTAGGTATTTGATGGAGTCTTGTGAACAATTGGTTAAAGGACACAATATATTATATTAGTCGAAGCTTAATATTTCAAAATTTTTCATCCTTTCAAAAATTTTAAGAGATGTCTTAGCAATTATAATTTTAATGGTTGTCTCGAAATCTGTTTTTAGCACAAGTGGAAGAATTATTGATCCATTTCGAAGTTCATTGGCTACTAAAATCGTTGAGGCTCTTGTGTGTGCATAAAATTGGTTGCGGTTTAAAACTATCTCTCTTGACTTTCGAAAAATATTGGATGATATAGAAAAATTTGAAAAAAATGCACAAGGTAACGCGTTTTCTTTTTTTCCAAAAAAGTAAATTTATATTTTTGATGCACAAATTCTAACACTCTACTTTTTTATAGAAATTTTTGGACATAGTATAATTAACAACTAATGTTGAAATTTTTGGATATAATATAATTAACAACTAATATTGAAGTTGATGATGAATATTGAATGATTAAAGAGATAAACGATATTTTTACTTTTTTTTAATGTTTAATTCAACTTAAACAGATCTGAATTTTTTATATTTATTTTTATTGTAGGTTCTATTATTGCAGTCTTATTTATGTTGAATTTTTTGTTCTATTGATCTTTAATGGAGTAATTGACTATAATTTGTCGTTGTATTTTCTTTTAGAAAATTTATATTGTAATTTTTATAATAAGACTTAATATTATATACTTTATGTAGTAAACTAAAGGTTTGTGGGATATTATAGATTTTTATTTATGAAACATTAATATTATTATTAAAAAATATAAAAAGTATATAGAATTAAACCGCAAATCGATTCATGTGGATGTAATTAATTTTTGCATATTCGTGGATTAGGTTGGATGACAAAATTTTCAATCTGCAAATTGTGAATTTAATTGAATGTTATATCTAACATAGACCAATTCGATCCGCGAACACCCTTAAATTTGTACAATCTGTTTATATATATATATATATATTTATACTAAATTTTTATATTCATAATAAAATTATAAATTTTTCTCTATTGTAATCTATCAAAAAAACAAAAGTGATAATTATATTTATTTATATAAAAATATATTATATAATTAGAAAATTAATAATTTTTTTATAAATGCATATATATAATTCTCGTTGATGATTGGGATAGTGACATGAATGACACAATTCTAAAAAAGTTAGTGGAGGAATCATGGATTGAAAATAAAACGGAGATAGGTAAGTATTTGATGGAGCCTTGTGAACAATTGATTAAAGTACACAATATATTATATTAGTTCGAAGCTTAATATTTTAAAATTTCTCATCCTTTCAAAAATTGCATGAGATGTCTTAGTAATTATAATTTCAATGGTTGTCTCGAAATCTGTCTTTAACACAAGTGGAAGAATTATTGATCCATTTAGAAGTTTATTGGCTACTAAAATTGTAATGCTCTTATGTATGTACAAAATTGGTTGCAGTTTAAGACCCTCTCTTAATTTTCAAAAAATATTGGAGGATATAGAAAAATTTGAAAAGAATTGCACAAGGTAACATGTTTTCTTTTTTTCCAAAAAAGTAAATTTATATTTTTGATGCACAAATTCTAACACTCTACTTTTTTATAGAAATTTTTGGACATAGTATAATTAACAACTAATGTTGAAATTTTTGGACATAGTATAATTAACCACTAATATTGAAGTTGATGATGATGAATATTGAATGATTAAAGAGATAAATGATATTTTTACTTTTTTTTAATGTTTAATTCAACTTTAAAAAATCTGAATTTTTTATATTTATTTTTATTGTAAGTTCTATTATTGCAGTCTCATTTATGTTGAATTTTTTGTTCTATTGATCTTTAATAGAGTAATTGACTATAATTTGTTGTTGTATTTTCTTTTAGAAAATTTATATTGTAATTTTTATAATAAAACTTAATATTATGTATTTTATGTGGTAAACTAAAGGTTTGTGGGACATTATAGATTTTTATTTGTAAAACATTAATATTATTATTAAAAAATATAAAAAGTATATAGAATTAAACCGCAAATCGATTCATGTGCATGTAATTAATTTTTGAATATTTGTGGATTAGGTTGGATGGTAAAATTTTCAATCTGTAAATTGTGGATTTAATTGAATGTTATATCTAACATAGACCAATTCGATCCGCGAACACCCTTAAATTAATTCAATCTTCATGTCTAAATTGCAATTAAATATAAAAGAAATAATTACACAAATGTCATTTTTTAATACTAATTACCATAATACATCTAATAAATTTCATTAACTAAAAAAACTATTCGTGAGTTTCAAAATTCTCATTATACATCTAATATTAAATTAAATAAATAAATCTCTAAAAGAGTTTTTATTTCTCTTTTTTAAAATTTCTTCTTTTTCTTTTTCTTCTTTTTTTCTACTATACAAATACGCAAATCATCTAAGTTTATTTTCTTTATGAATTTTTCTTATATCTTCTTCTTTACTAGAATGAACATTTTCATTAACTAAAAAACCTATTTGTGAGTTTCAAAATTCTCATTATACCTCTAATATTAAATTAAACATCTATAATTTTTAAAATCATGCCCAACCCACTTATTTCCATAAGAGTTTTTATTTCTCTTTTTTGAAATTTCTTCTTTTTCTTTTTCTCATTTTTCTCTAGTATACGAATATGCAGATCCCCTAACTTTATTTTCTTTATGAACTTTTCTTATATCTTCTTCTCTACTAGAATGAGCATTTCAAGATTTCAGTTGCTCATCCGATCACGCATGTAGAGTTTTACATTAAGAATAACAACATTTTCGGCTTTGATTTGATCGAAATAGCTATAAAGTTAAATTAATTTGATTTCATTATTAAAAAAATTAAAATTTGTACAAATTTTAATATTACATAATACTTATATAACCTGCATATAACATAAATATAACATATCTGATGTGGCAGGTCCTAATTATTGTGTAAGATGTGCAATAATTAGTTTAATATATTATAAAGAAAACCAAATATAACCTTCTTATTGTTATCAGTGGTGTATATGCCCTAGTGCATTCACAGCTTTTTATATATTAATTATTATACCACAATGGACACATGTATATTTCACATTCATAATAAATAAATATTCAAGTTGTTGATTATATTATGAATGCAGTAATTAATTATACTATGAAATAT
>CATIWF010097001.1:0-15675 GCA_949630135.1 Balakata baccata
AGGATAGAAGAAAACCCAGGAGCTGGAAGCCGGCGAAAGGAACGACGAAGAGAGCAGGTTGAAGAAGAAGAGAGACGAGAGACACAAATCGATACTTGAGGAGCTTTGGCGAGGGAATGGTTAAGACCGCCGCTAGAACAGCCTCCACGGCCACCACGTACGTGAGTATTATCCACTGCAACGCCATTTGCCTGAAATCCCCGATCTAAAGTTTACAATTAGGAACTCACTCTATTTTCTTTTTTTCGATTTGCATTCAATTGAGTCAATTCACAATTATCTCCATAACATCTGTCATCTTGTTCTTTTCTTCCTTATCAAGGTTTTTCTTTCTTTAATTGCCTTATGAATTTTTTTTAGCTACAGACTGTAAATTGAGACTAATGATGTAGTTGCATAGCTAGATATTTTTTATGAATTTTAAAATAGTTATATATTTATTATTAAATTACCGTAAAAGACATATATGACATATCTCATTTGCCGGTGTGCACACATTTAAATCGGTATGAACTAAATCGAATTTAAAAAATTTGAATTGAATCGATTGTAATTTATAAAAATAAAATTGATTAATATTTAAAATCGAAGTATTTTGATTTGATTTGATTTGATCGGTTTTGTTAACTAATTAATTAAATTTATATAAATTATAATTATATTTTCTCAATTATAATATATTAGAAAAAAATTTATAATTTTATTAATTATAATAAAATTAAATTAATTATCATAACTTTATGAAACATAATATATAAGTTAAAATTATAATTAAATAATATAACTATAGATTAAGATAAAATAGTATAAATAATCATTATTTCATCAACTACTCTAATTATTATAAATTAAATTTAATTATTATAATTTTATGAATTATTATAAATTAAAATCAATTATCACAATTTTATAAATTAGTATAAATTAAAACTAATTATTATAACTTTATTAATTACTCTAAATTAAAATTAGTTAACATTCATGACTTTATCCTATCATAAATCAAAATAAAATATTACAAATCATAATTTTTTATCTAAAAGTTATAATAAATTATTATATATATAAAAATTCAGTCGGTTTTGTTTAATCAGTTTTAAATTATTTAAAACTAAACCGAACTAAATAAATCGAAAACCGAACAAACTAAATTGAATAAATCGAAGAGCATTCGATTCGGTTCGGTTTTCAATTTCGGTTCAATTTTGTAAACTCCTAATCTCATATACATATTCATAAATGCTACTTTCTTATATATTTTTTATAGGAAAAATTGCCAACAAAATACTGAATTTTTAAAGTTATATCAAAATTAAATTGTATTTTCTAGTTTTTTATTTAAATATACAAATTTTTAAATTTTATCAAATTTAGAAATTTTAATGAAACTTTGCTAACATGATATAAATTCTGGTAATATTAAAAAGATTGTGTTAACTAAGAAATTAAGTCATTTTAAAAACTTTAAAACGATATCGTTTTTATTTTTTCTAAAAATTTAAAACCTAATTTTCTCTAGTAAAACTATGCTGACAATAAAATCTTTGTTTCTCCTTGCTCTGTTGATCAGACAGCTACATGTATTATTTTTTGAATTTAAAGAAAAATTTAGATTTTAAAATTTTAGAATAAATAAAAATGACGACATTTCAAAGTTTCCTAAAATAATTCAGCTTCCTAGTCAGTACAAACTTTTAATCTTGCCAAATTTTATATCATATTAGCAAAGTTTTACTTAAATTTATAAAATTGATAAAATTTTAAATGTTTGTATATTTAAATAAAAAAAATAAAAAGTATAATTTAATTTTGATACAACTTAAAAGTTCAAGTTGTTTTTGGTAATTTTTCCTTTTTATATATTCCAATCCAAATTTATTTTATTTGTATTGCTCAGTCTAAATATTAATATTTTAATACATGTAAAATAAATTAGTATAAATTAAGTTGATTTATATAGCATTAAAACAAATTTTTTCTTCTAATCAATGAATGTCTTGATTGACATTCTCATTTTTTAAGAATATGGAAGGTTTAAAATTTGAGTTCTTTTGTTATCATCCATTAATATTAGTAGGAGTTTAAAATCTTTATAATGTGTGTAAGATGTTGACTATTTTCTGTTGTTTAGTCTACAACCTTTTGAGTTTTCTAATGAATAAAAAATAAATTATTTCATACTAATATTATTAAAAAATTTTTACTTTTTTATCTAAAAAGATGTCAATAAATTGACACAAAACCTTTCTAGTTTAATTAAAAATTTCAAAATTCAAATTCTAAAAATATGTAATTATCTTATTAAAACTCTTAAGGGAATATTTCACGTTAGCTGCTATATTAAAAACAAAAAGAAAATTTACTTTTTATAACTTGAAAATTCTTTACAATGAATTCACACAATGTTAAAAAAAAAAGTACATTTCATACTGAAAAGAATTTGATTATAATTTTAAAATAATAATAATAATAATAACAAAACTAATACAGGAATACATTTGACCTCAATGCATGCATTGCTGCCCTTTTGTGTCTGGGTGTGTACTGCCACTTTCTAATTCTTAATTTTGGGGTTATATACAATGCCCTGTTTCTTAGAAAAAAAAAATCTATCAATTTAATAATATGAGTTTTCAATTTCGAGTTTTAAATATATAATTATTTTAAATATATTTTTAAAAAATACTTTATTATTTTTCAGAATTTTATTAGACACACTATGAATTAGTCATATTAACAAATTTATAGAGAAACGAGAGAATTAAATTTATTGTGCTCATATTTATTCCTATTTTGTAATTTCTATGATTTCTCAATAATAATAATACAAGAAGTGAAGACAGCAACTCTTATTGTATTTTTATTTACAAATATTAAGGTGCATTACTACTTATATAGCGATAAGTAGGAATTTTATGTATAGCAAAACCATATGACTAAATTACACAAAGGAATTAAAGATTCACTAGTTACAACCAAGGTTATCAAATCTTGTCCGACCAATTGACCTGAGAAAGACAACAAATTAAGAATTTGAGATCAAACTGAATTAAACTAGTCTATGTGAATTTTTTTAAAAATATTTATTAATTCTGCAGGTTAAGTAAGTTAAACATTGATATATTTTGTTTAAGAATTTTGACGGGCAACATAATTTGTTGAAGGAAATGATGCGGAGATTTTCAATAAAATTTCATAGATTATCCATCAGTCAATAACAGAATCACATTTATTTGAAAATGTGTAATTTGTACCCCTTAACTTTTAAAAATATAGATAATAATATGTAATTTATGCTATTTTTTAAAATTTGCATTTTGGAAAGATATTAACAGTCTAGTATTTAAATTTTTGCACATGTGAAGAATTTTTGCATCTCCTAATATAGATCTTGACTCTGGCAACATTGCACATAAAAACTTGTTAGTTCGAGATGCAAGTTGAAAGTTGTGGTGATTGGGTAAAATTCAGGATTAATTTCATATATGGGCACTTAATTTTGGTATTACTATAGTAAAGTCATATATTTTTTTGTTTCACAAAAATCATTTAATTATGGTTTAGTTTTAATAAAGCCACTTCCAGTGATTTTTTAGTAGTTAACAACCGGAAAAGTCATACTAAAATTCCAGTTGTCACATGAAACACACCACGTCACTGTACAGGTCAAATAGAAGTCTGATATCCTAGTTGATATACTTTTTAATTTATGGTATTAATATAGATGCTAAGTTGTAAATATATACGGTGCTTTATTTGACTTGAATAGTGACATGACATGTATCATAAGCCAACTAGGATGCTCGCATGATTTTTCCGGTTGTTGATTACTGAAAAATCATTAGAAGTGACTTTACTAAAACTAAACTATAGCTAAGTGACTTTTATAAGATAAAAAAAAAATTATGTAACTTTACAGCAATAATACAAAAATTAGGTGACCATAGATAAAATTAAGCTATAAAATTCACTCCAAACATTGCGATAGATATGATTAGGAAATAAAACAAATCCTTTGTTTTTCAAATATTTTTTGAATTGCTGCTGATTACCACATGGTGATAAATCCTGCTTAAGTTCAAACTCTTCTCTTTTCATATCATGTAACAACCTCCTCTTGTATATATTTACCTGAATCTGTTAACAAAAATTAAGTTGATTTTGTTGCCTTTATTAATATTATCATGGTATCAGGCTGAAAAAGGCATAACAGTCCTAATACCATGTAATACCTTATACTTGTGACTATCATTTATACTTGTATCATGTTATCATGTATTGCATAAAATAAGATATAGTCCTGTTATAATGAGGGAATTTTTTTTTTTGAATCATATATCATATATTTTAACAGTTTAGATACTATGTTAAATTATTGCAGTTAGAAAGGTCAAGGCCAAATACACCTTTACACATCATTACTTATTTACAAATTTATACATATATAGCTACACAACCCAAAATACAAATGCCATGTTCCTATACATATGTGCAATGCAAGGAGAGAGATTGGTGAGGCTCGGCCGGTGACTTGTGATCCATGTCTTCTATATGATATGTACCTCTAAATTGAGCTAATCACTCGACTCTGCCTGAAAATAATGCAATTTGATGAGATGCAACTCAATGAGAATAATTATCAAAAACTTTCTAAAGTACTAAGCCAATCACAGTTAAAAGTAATAATCACCATTCCTACACATTTTACATGTCATTCTATTTATTAATATCATATCAATATAAATCATATTAAATCATATAAACATTTCATTTGCTTATGCTTATATCATTTTCTTTTTGTTGTGACTAGACTAAATAAACATTGTCCCGGATTTCCATGTGAACATTTACATTTGCTAGCTAGCTTGATCATTTGTAACATTTGCACATTTGTTAGGCCATTGGCCTTTTCTTTTGCTTTTGAATATTTGTTTGGGTCATAGGCCTCTTCTTTTGCTTTTCAATGCTATTTAGCTAGTCACAACGTCTTTTATGGAATTTATAAATATGTTCTGTTATCTGCCCTGTTTTAAACTTTTGGCATTTTGGGACACCAATTTTTCTTCTTCATATCTTATAACGTGTAAGTCATATTTTAATGAAACTTAGTATACACATAGATATGTCCAAATGGAACATTTGTCATGTTTACAACTTTCATCCATTCTGCCTCTATGATTCTCATATGGTAGGGTAATTTTGACTGGTCAGAAACAGGGCTGGCATCCGGACCAGTCTAACTTGTGAAGGCCATAACTCACAACATACATAACATATTGAGGTGAAATTTGTGCTAAAATTTAGCTAAGACATGTACCTATAACTTTCATATTTTGACCATTTACAGATTATGTCTATGAAAAACTCAAAATTGGCAAACAACGGACTGGATCTGTCTAGCCTAGGACACTAAGGAGGCAGCTCAAATATGGAACAGACATGACTCTCTTGCCTATAACTCAACATCCGCCCATAATCTGGTCCTGAAATTTTTTATGCAACTAGATAACACATATATCTACAACCTCAAATATTGAATCTATCATATAGAAACAGAATTAAAATAGTAGATGATTCAGCTAGGTTCCTCAATGGAACCAGTTCCAATCCGATACCAATATCTTTCCACAGACACCAAATCATGCAAAACCATTTACATATCCTTAAACCTAAGACATAAAGCTACAAGTTTGGTGTTTTGTGCTTCTTCAGAATCAGCTTTTAACATGAAGAAAACGGGACCCAAAGTTAGTAGTACAGAAGCAGAATCCGAGAACTGTGGTACATAATATTTAGCAACTTTCTTACCATAAACCATGATCCATCAACACCCAAATCATGATTAACAACAAAAAATGAATAATTGCTCACCTGAGGACTAATTTTTTGGCTGGAATTTGAGAGAAAATTTGAAGAAAAACGAAGGAGAGAAGAAGGAGAACTATGGCTGGAAGAGATAAGGCAGCAGCCTCCTTTGACTTAGCCATTTTATCCCATTCTGATTTCTTTTTTTTTTTATCACTTTTCTGATATTTTGAAATAAATTTAAATAATAAATAATAATAAATTAATTTATTATTATTATTATTATTATTATTATTTTCTCTATATATTTTCATGTACCTAGTACCAAAAATACTATCTAGTCAAATTGTCCACTTAATTAATTTCACTATACCAAATTTCATTTGTTTCTAATTTAATTCTTTCATTTAATTTCATTTTCATTATCTTGTGTCCTTATTTAAATTATAACTAGACAAGTACGACTTGTTACTACTGCGATAAACCGACCCGTGTCAAGTCTATCTCGTGAATATGTTTACGGCAAAAATTCCTACATATGCATGTGTTTCGTGTGAAAGATATTTATAAAATGAATATGTCTAAATGAAATGCGTGTCATAATGCATGTGGGAAAGTCGAGGGTGTTACATACCATTTTCAAGCATGACCACTATTAATAATGGGACTACATCCCCTCAACTTGCTATTTCGACAACAGCCCTTTCTCCTACACCCTCTCCACCCAACATTGCTCACTAGCTCTCAATCAAATTAAATTCATCTATCTCTTATGGCAAATTCAACTATATCCTCTTCTCTATACCTATGATTTTTCACATCATATTGATGGGAGTACTGCACTACCACAAAAAAATGTTAAATGATCATATCAACCCTACTTAGCAAACCTGGTTTCATCAAGACCAACTTCTCCTCAGTAGGATCATTGGATCCATACCAGAATCTTATATCTCATAGGTTGTAGATCATTTACGGTAAGAGAGGCTTGGATGAAACTTGAAAATACCTATGTTGTTACCTCAAAAGCCTAGATACTAAGTCTTAAATCTCGTTTTTACAAGCTAGAAAAGCACAATGAAACAATTACATAATATCTTCAAAGAGCCAAAAGTATTTATGATAAACTCATGACCCTTTGACACCCAATTCTAGAGGACGACCTTGTTCAAGTTATCAACAATGGTCTTGGTTCTCTATACAAACCTTTTATTCGGTCATTTGAAAACCGTAAAGATGAAGTTACTTATGATGAGCTCTATAGTCTTTTATTGAGTGAAGAGTAGAGCCTTATAAATGACAATTCATCAAAAGAATTATTGCACCTACAACTCATATGGCTTACAAATTCACTCAACCAACAGACGGGGTCAATCACTTTATAATCAAGGTGGCCATAGCAATCGTGTTAGAGGTAGAAGGCCGTGGACCTCCAAACACCAATAATATGTTTCAATTTAATAACACTTTCTCTAGACCAAGCTATAAAATGGCACATAGTAACTCTAATTTTGGCTATTACTTAGGGCTTACCACCATCACATGTCATAATTGCCATGGTCAGAGGCACTTCTCTAAACAATGCTTATCTCCTTGCTACTTGCCCTACTACCCATCCTAATCACCATCAGTAGTCTAAACCTCTCAGTCATGTAGCTACCTCTGCCACTATACCCTGTCAAGCTTGGATTTTGGACACTAGAGAGACACATCACCTCATCTTGGATATGGAAAACCTAGCAACTAGTTCTGAGTATCACGGTTTATAGGATGTCAAAATTGCAAACGGTAAAAATCTTCCAATCTCTTATATAGGCTCCATTGGCTTTATTTCTTCAAATTCTTATCCCTTTAAATTAAGAAATATTCTACATATCCTTGATGCTTGTGCCAATTTATTATCAGTTTCTGCTTTTGCTAACACTAACCAAGTTTCTATTTAATTTTTCCCTGATCATTTTGAAATTAAGGATATCTATACAAAAGCTTTGTTGCATTTAGGCCGGAATAACAGTGGTATTTTTTCTCTTTCTACAACCTACCACAAATTATGTTCAAGCTTATCTTTTCACCCTTCTTTTGTGGCATGCACATCTACGTCATGTATCCATACGTATTGTCAAGAAAACACTTCATTAGTAAAATATTAGTTATAGCTCTCTTAAATGTGATTCCTTATGTCATGATTGTAGTGTTAGCAAAATTCACTGGTTACTTTTTTCACTATCTACTCGTTTTGTTGATGGTCTGGGATCCAGCTCCTACCCATTCTCTTAGTAATAATAAGTATTATGTTTTGTTTTATGACCATTTCAACAAATATTCATGGCTATACTTCAACAAATATTCATGGCTATACTTTGTCAAATACAAATCAAGGTTTTGAATGTATTCATTAAATTTGGTCATGTCGTAGAAAAATTCTTTAACAGGCCAATTAAAGCCTTTCGAGCATTAGGGTGGAGAATTTTAGGGACTTTCATCTTATCTCCACAAAAATGGCATTACACTGAGAAGCTCATGCCCAAAACACCTGAACAAAATGGTAGTGTCGAATGCAAGTATAGACATATTGTTGAGACTGGTTTAGCTATGCTCTAACATTCCTTTACTCCTTCTAAATATTGGCAATAAGCATTTGATACTATAGTTTATGTGATTAACAGAGTCCCAACTCCAATTCTCAATAATATAAGTCATTATGAATGTCTCTTTAATTCAATGTTTGATTACAATAATCTTAAAGTATTCAGTTGTTTATATTATTCCTGGCTCCGTCCATATGCCAAGAATAAGTTATCCCCTCATTCTCTTGCTTGTGTTTTTCTTGGTTACAATAAAATTCATAAGGGCTACAATTGTTATGATCTTCATTCTTTGAAATTTTATGTCTGACATTATAGTTTATTTGATGAATAGGTTTTTTCATTTTTCAACAAGGTGGGGTCAACTTCTTCTACTCCAGTATCTAGTCTAGCCACCATATTTTTGCCCTCCATTCTGCCATCTCTCACACCACCACAATCATCACACACCACTCATTCTACCTTTCTACAATCTTCATCATTACAAGATTCGTTCCCACCCCCTACAACACCTTCCAATTCTACTTCACATCCTGCACTAAATCTTGAAGTTGATCTTAGCTTATATAATACTCAAGCAACATCTTGAACCCAACCTCCCTGAAACCACAAAATGTCACTCACTCCTAAGCTAACTCACTTAAACCCAAGAACTTTCTTGCTCAAATCTAAGAAGAACAACCTACTTTTCTCCGGCAAATAAATCATCTGAATGAAGGCGTGCTAAGTAAAGATGAGTTCAATGTCTTACTCAACAATGGCACTTAGACATTAATACCACCAAACGAAAATCAAAATGTGGTTGGCTGCAAGTGGATATACCGTATTAAACATAAGCCAGATGGTTTTATTAATCACTTAAAAGCGCGTCTTGTGGTGAAAGGATTCCATCAAAGGTTGGGTGTTTATTACACTTATACATTAAGTCTTGTTGTAAAACCAGCAATAATAAGACTCTATTTGTCTCTTACCTATTCACAAAGTTGGAATATTACTCAACTTGATGTATCCAATGCTTTCTAGCATGGAAAGCTAGAGGAAGTCATTTATATGCAATAACCTCAAGATTTGTCGATTCATTTAGGCCAAATTTTGTATGCAAACTTCAACGTTCCTTATATGGCCTTAAACAGACTTTTCGATAATGGTACAAGTGTCTCACTGATTGCCTTATCTCTCTTAGTTTTTTAAGCTCTATAATAGATAGCTGCCTTTATTATTATGTTCAAGGCCATACTATTGCTTATTGCCTTATATATGTTGACGACCTTATTCTTACTGGCAACAATAATCACTTTTTTACAACTCATTTAGTAGCTCAAGCATTATTTTGCTTTGAAAGACTTGAGTAAGTTACATTATTTTTTAGGGGTTGAAGCTCACTAGACAAAGGAAGGATTATTGTTATCCCAAACCAAATACATTCAAGATATGCTCTCTCAGATTAACACAGATAATGCAAACATTGTTTCAAGTCCAACCTCTCTATCCGTTAAACTCTTAGCTTATAATGAAAATTCTTTGTAAGATGAAAGCCTTTATCGCATTATGGTTAGTGGCTTACAATATCTTTCCCTTATACGGCCAGACATATGTTATGCTATCAATAAAGTCTCACAATTTATGCATGCACCAAAAGATACTCATTGGTCTGCTATTAAACAAATTTTATATTACTTAAAGGCAACAATAGATTCGGGTTTACTTATTCAAAAATCATTGAATACTCATGTTTGAACATATAGGGATGCCGACTGGGCCGACAATGTTGATGATTGTAAGTTGACTTTTGGTTATGTAATGCCTACTAAATAAGGCTTAGTTGTAATATATGAGTATATGACATACGAATGGTATTTAGGTAATTAAAAATAAGAATTTTAAATATATGTATAGATAAATTAGTTTAGTAAACATATGAGAGGTGTATTGAAGGTATATAGGGGTATATATGAGGTATATGTGGGGTATATTGGTCAATTTTGGCTTAGAATTGAAGAGAAGGATGAAATAAATGAAGAAATATGAAAAATAGATGATTCACACCCATGGCAAGGTGATTCATGGCCGTGAACATCATGGTCAAGGATAAATATTAATTGTTTGAGGTGGTTGCTATAGTAGACCTTCATGACTGTAAAGAATTTTATTCATAATCGTGAAAGGTCAGGTATAAAAACTTTTTACACTTATCTTCATTTTTTTTGCCACCCTTACAACTTTCAAACCCCAAGAACCATCTATACACACCTAAGAACCCTAAAAGAGTGATTCTTTATAGATTTTTGAGTGATCAAATACCAAAATCAAGAGAGAAACCAAGATTAAAGTGAGATTTGAAGGATTTATTAACATAGAAGAAGAGTTGGAAGAGAGAAAGTGCAAGCAAGGGAGAGCTCGGTTTCTTTGCATGATTAATAGTGTTTTCTACCATCAACATGTAAGAAAACACAAGAACTCTATCTTTTAGTTATGATTATGAAGCTATATGAAGAGATTATGTATGTTTGATAAAAAACCATGGAAGATGGGCTATGGTGGAAGAAGGGTGTTAAGATTTTATGTACATTTAAGTTCTTTGAAGTTGTGGGAAGTAAGATACTGTGAGATTGAGTTAGGAATATGCATAACAGCCATAGTTTAGGAAGCATGAGTTAATTTTACATTTTTGCGATGTTTATATAGAGATAGAATTTTATATATGGATGTGTTTATGATAGGGAAACAAGGAGAAGAGGGAGGTGATCATCAAGGGGAGTAGAGTAGCTCCTTAGTTTGATTTTTTGTCAAGCTCCTAATAGAGGTTTGTATATATATGCATTGTTATTTGCCCTTTAAACATGATGAATGCATGTAAATAATGTGTTATGTGTATTAATATAGTTTAAGCATGCTTGTTTGATAAGTAAGGTAATATTATAAATTATGAAAGCATGAAATGACATATTCAAATGTTAGAAAAATTAAATTAGGTATTTGAATATGTATACAAGGTTGAATGACATGAAAATGTCATACGTGCTTGGAAATGTAAAGTGTATGCATTGTTTGAGTTGTTGAGCTTAGTTGTGAACCTAATGTAATCATTTGAGTCATGTAAACTTGAGTATGATTGTGTTAAATGCTCATGAATAATTATATGTGTTTAGGAAGTGTTTAAAAATAGAATTTGGTCATAGAAAAAAATTAGGTCATTTCACAACCAAGTTGAAAACTGTTATGACCTTAAACATAGGTCTAGTAGCTTTCACGATCAGGCTTCACAACTAGCCCAAAAATTCATGGCCGTGAAGACACTATTCACAGCAAAAAATGAACTTTGTTGAAATGACGTTTAAGTGGGCTCGAAACATGTCAAATATGCCTAAATGATAGAGTATGATGTTATACTATATGAAAACATGTTTATGGACCTAAATATGCTATGTGATCATGATTATATGATGTAAATATTGATGAAAACACATAAGATTGAGATAAAATGATATAAATACCCATTTCTCTACCTGAGGACTACTTTAGGGTAGATGGTGCACTGATGTGACTTTCATTTATAGTATTAATTGTATGTGTTTGACGTGCATTTTGTGTTAGTTTTCTCTTAATTCCATTTCTTTTGATTGCGTTTTGTGTTAGGAAGTGGCATGGAAAGCGAGCATTTTTGGGGTCGTTTGGTGTTAAATTGGAGTCCGTGAAGGTTGGAAACGAGACATGGAAAGTTTAGCATCGGTTATAGGACCATCATTAGTGGCATGGTCGAGTAAGGTTGCACGGACATGCTGTTTCAGACAACATATGCTTTTTATAACTTGTGCATCTTAGCACATCCCATGTTGTGCAAGGCTGGCAACTTAAGTTAAGTGGCACGACCCATGCAATGAGTCACGCTCATATAGTTTTGATTAGGGCGCTTATTGTGCATGAGCTGTGTTGCATCGCACAACCCATGCTAGACACCCTTACTAGAATGGAGCCAAAGGAAGCATGAGCATGCTAGGAGCACGACCTGTGCCACTTCTTCATAGTATATACTGTGCAAAACCCATGCCACATAGCATGACCTGTGCACTGTCACGACTTGCAACTTTATATTTTTAATTAGTAATCTGAATTTAGATTGTATGGGTCCACATTTTGCAACTTAATTCCTCTTGGCTTGGGGCCTTTTCTGGAGAATATTTAGCACTTAATTGGGAAGGTTTAGAAGAGTCCGAAGGTGAATAGAACTCAAGCTCAAAAGCCTAGGTATTTAAGGTTAATTTCAATTAGTGTGGGGAGATCATCATCCTTCTCTTTGATTCATTTTTTTTTATCCTTTATCTGATTTCTATTCATTCTTTTAGGGATAATTTACTGCTCTTAATTTCGGAAGTCTGGGATTATTTTGTAGAGTTTGTTTGGAGATTTAGTCGGAGATTAGATGACCCATATCAGTCTTTGGATCGAGGATTCAACATTTTCTGGGGAACATTCCTTTACTTTCTTAATTTTTATTTGTAATGTCTAGTTTAGATGTTATTGTAATCATGACCAATAATACAATTATGTTAGGCTAAATCATTCTTGGTGCTCAGTTAGCGGAACCCAATTTTGTATTGAAACTCAAATATTTTATGAAATGAATTTTGAATTTTTCAATTTCAATTGTTCTTCATTAATTTCTATGTTTTATAATTGTTTGATCAACAATTATTAAAGTGGAAGTAAAAATCTTAGGATTTAATTATTAGATAAACCACATGTAATTAACTTAAAAATTGAACTGGACACTAATTAATTCATGACAATGTTTAATTGGTGATAAAAGTGAGAGCTATTAAATCCGGATTTGTTAGGACTTAATTAATTGAGGAAAGCAAAACTAAGTACCTATTTATCTTCATTGGTTTTAATTCGATTATTTTATTGCTTTTAATTTGATTTCAGTACTCTAGTTTAATTAATCAAATCTCAAAACATGGTTAGAGTGTTTATAATTTACTTTATTGTCTTTGTTGGTACTTTTAATTAATTTAGAATTCAAGCCAAATAATTTTTTGAGAGATCGATCTCGGGAGTGAACTTGTCATTTTACAGTGTTTCGTATACTTGCGAGTACTAAATTTATTATCATGCACCATTAAAGGGATAAGCGATACGTATCGATGAACCTACGAGTGAGGACATGGAGGATAGAGCTTGGTAAGCTTCTTTGTTCATAGTACTCATAGATTTATACTCAGTCAAGTTATTTCAAGCTTGGTAAGCCTTCTTGACTTGAGACTATGGTGAGTAGGGTGCCTAGCTTGGACGAATGCTCTTACTTCCCACCCTGTATCTGGCTAATTCGGGAATGAGGTTTGAGTTATTTATTGAAAAGAGAAACGAAGTATGGTGAAATATTTAATAAAGTTATATATTAAAGTGAGAAATGAAACATGAAAATATATAAAGAATGAACAATATGATAAAGAACGAGAGTATTGCATGAATTTGTTATGTCATTTTTCCATGATATTAATGTAATGGGTTATACATTTTTATGCCATGATATATTTTCATGTTATGTACTTGTGTGATTGTATGGAAAAATTTTAATGCTTATATATAGCACTAAATAGAAATAACTTAGCGTAAGTTATTTTCACGTAGATTCAGAAGTTTGTTGATATTAGAGTTGAAAGTTGAAAAGAGAAGATAATGTCCATATCAAGAGAAGACATATGTGACATAGTTTGTGGGTCTAAGCTATTATATTTTGTAATATGTACAAATATGCATTTGGGAATTGTGAATATGCCTTGTGTAATATTAAAGTTTACAATGTGTGTGTATTATATATATGTGTGTTTGGGGGAGGGGGGGGGGGGTGCTTATAACTATGAACTGAATATGTTGCTAATAAAAGAGAAAAGGAAAAAAAAAACACGTATATATGTTACTATAGAAAAAGTTTTTATATGAACTGATATTAGTTCAGCTTAGTTGTGACATTTTACCTTTATAATGTGACATGTATGAGGCTTGTAGCCATGAACTGAATATGTTGCTAATAAAAGAGAAAAGGAAAAAAAAAGCACGTATGTATGTTAATATAGAAAAAGTTTTTATATGAACTGATATTAGTTCAGCTTAGTTGTGACATTTTACCTTTATAATGTGACTATTCTTGTTATATATGTAGGGCGTCACATGTTATGTCATATGTGTTGGCTATAATTTCATTTGTTGGGGATTCAAAGAAACAGAGATTAGTGTCTCGTTCTTCTACAAAAGCAGAATATCAGTCTCTTGCAACTACAGTAAATGAATTACACTGCATAGGCAGCTTGCTAAAAGAAATTGGTTGTCAAAATACTACAATGCAAGTGTATGGTGGGACAATATCATTGCAACTTATGTAACGACACCAATTTTTCATTCTCGATCGAAACATTTGGGGATTGAACTGCAAATAATTTTTTGCTTATGGCTTGAAGTTTAACAGCAAAATCGATCTCTTTGCACGTTGCAGATAGGCACTAACAAATTAATGTCATTATGTTTTAGTATAATATGTCATTGTGTTTTAGTTCTTGAAGCTCGATCGATCTGAAGTTGGAGCTACCAATTTTAGGGAACAGACTTAATGGCTTGCGATAAAACATGTCGGACCTTATATGAGAATGTTTAAACTGATGACATAGGGAAATATATCTTTGAAAAGAGAGGAAAGAACCCAGGAGTGAAGTAATGATCTTCTTGAACTAGCTAGGTCTAAAAAGTAATTAAGAATTTGGGATTTCAATGGATGCATCGGAATGATCGGAGCTTGAGCAGCAGCTGTAGAATAAAATAGAGATAAAAGTTGGAATTTTGTGATTTGGATTTTTATTTTTTTTTCTATTGGATTGAAGGTTTTCATTTGGTTTATTGAATTTGGGATAAAGCCAAAGTATTTTATCCAGCTTTCGTGCAGTTTGCTTTAAGTACAGGTATGCGTGAAGAAACGGATCTTTTGTGGTTATTATTTTTGACAAGTCACATACGGAAGAGTCGCAAATATTAGGTTGATTTTTTTGTTAATATTTATTTTTTTAAAAGCCAATAGCAAAAAGTCCACAGCTAAATACGACTGATTTTTATAAAAAACAGTAGATAATTTTTTTATAAATTGTACCAAATACTACTGGCTGTTAAAAACATATTTGTTCAATTTGTGAAATATGTAAGGTTTTTAATATGTGATTGATCAGTTTGCTATGGGTGAGGACACATCTGTAAGATTTCGAAGATGATGGGGAAGTTTTGTATTAAGAGATTTCAT
>CATIWF010097036.1:0-11245 GCA_949630135.1 Balakata baccata
TCTTGTCAGCAACACATCAATATCTCTCATACTTTTCTCTCACATCTCATTTCTCTCTCTTTACCCCTTCATCTCGTCTTTACTAATTCTTACAACAAACTGGTAATCAGAGCCAAGTCATTCATCATAAGCACGATACCAACTGATAATCTATTCTATAACGATGGAAATCGTTAATATTTAGAGGAGAATGAGAGCATCATCGAGGTTAAGGAGAAAGGCAGGGCAAGGTATTAGAGCTAGCGTTTGAATAAGAGATAGAGATCTAGAAGGAACAGAGGAGGAAGAACGTTTATCCCATAAAAGCTAATTCTAAAGAAATTATCCAATAATAACAAAAGGTTTGATTCCGTTTTGATTTCAATATGCTCTAATTATTTGTCCGTTCAAAAATTCTTCATGCATTGATCAAAATCGGCAAAACTTGATTGTCTCTTCCTTAGAGTTTTTCTTGGCAACTTCAATTGTGTTCATTTTTATTGATCTGGATTTTAAAGCTTTGGTCATCTATTTCTCTCCATCAATGTATTTTTTTCCCTTTTTTTTTCTTTTTTGCTTCAAACCAAATCCAAATACTCGCATTTCCCTAGAAACAAACAAAGTATGTACTAATTTCAAGATGGAAGAAAGTGGAAATGAATGCAAGGTTACTAAAATTATTGACCTCAAAGTAATTGATCTCTATTTCTGATATTGACAATCAAATTAATTGTGACTAATATATTTATTTAAGTATTGTTTTGTAGCATACAAAGTTTCAAGTCAATTGGCGTTCATTTGCTATATGAACAAATAACTCAAAAGTTGAGGAAGTGCACATCCCATCCGAGACACCAAAATCCTGCTTAGGATAACTATCCCGCTCGGGAGAAAAGCATCACGGTCGAGATAAAAGGCCCTTGAATTCCAGCAGCGAATCTCGCCCAGAAAAATGAATCGTCAGGACAAGTGTCATCCCCACTAGGAAAGCCAATGTCATAATTGGATATTTGAAAGCACATGACCATTGCAAGGCACCTCTACTATAAAAATGTCATGTCAACTCAAAAGTCAAAAAGTTAGGCCAATCTTTTCAAGGAGATGTCCTGCTTGGGACAGATATATCCCGACCAGGATATTCAATCAGAAACTAGCCCCATTGGAGAAAAGAATAAATCATAGGCTGTCATGTATAAAGCTCAACTGTAATATAAAGTATCCCAACCGAGACACATAGTTTTCCAATTGAGACATTGTCTTTGCAAACAACTTTTTGTTCGTGTAAGTAGACATTAGATAGAGAGTTGACACTTATTTGTAACGACTAATTAGAGAGCAAACATTATATTTAGACCTTTTAAAGGCCTTAGGAGATTAGAACTTAATTTTAAGTGTTAATTTTATTTCTCATCTCTTTTGTAAGAAATGTTAAATGTTAACCTTAAAAATTTAGGTATAGGTTGTATGAGTGAACCTAGTGAACAAAACTCTTAGTTGAGTTGTGTGTAAGCCAATGAAAAAATAAAGGAATCTGTTATTGTGTGAGCTTTTAAAACATGAGGGATTTAGGTTTGATGTGGGCTTTCTGAAAATAGTTAGTTATGGGTGAGCTAGGAAAACTCTATAGTTGTGAGTGGGCTAGGAAAACTCTCTTGTATCTTAAGTTGAGATAGTAAAACTCTCAATTGCAGTTAGAGAGAGGACTAGGGTTTGTTAGCATTTAAATCTCTATAAATCTTTATGTTCAATCTTCTCTTGCTCCTTTATTTCTTATCTTTTATTTGCATATTGCTCAAATACTCAAAAAAATTCATTAAGCAGAAAATTTCTATTTGCCACCAATTCAACCCCTCCTTCTTAGTGCACCATCTTCCTAACAATTGATATAAGAGCTTTGGCCTCTCTATTCAAAGCTTAAGTGCGAGAGAAAATATCAAGACGGTGAAATGTGAAGTTTGTAATCATTTTCCCATTTTTTAATGGTGCTAACTTTGCTCAATGGAAGTTTCAAATGGAGCTCTTTATGGATAATGAGTCTGTTAATTTATGGGACACTATCTACAAGGAGTGGAAGCCAGCAACCAAAGAGGTTGAAGGTGTAGAAGAAGAAATTTCTCGAGATGATTTGTCTAATGCTCAAAAGAAGGCTAATAAAAGAAACAAAAGAACAATGACAATTCTCCTTACTGCCATTCCTCAAGAAGATGACCTCAAAGTGATGCATTGTCGAAGTGAACCTTAGAGAACTTCTATAAAGGATCCAAACAAGTCAAGTCTAAGAAGATCCAATTGCTCATGTCCGAATATGAGCTATTCAAGATGAAATCCTTTGAATCCATAACTGACATGACCAACCAACTTCTCACTATCGTCAATAACTTAATAAAAGCTAGAAAGCACTTTGAGCTTGAAGACATCAATAAACAAGATTTTAAGAAGTCCTTCTTTTAAGGAGTATGGGTTAAGAGTCACCGCAATTGAGGAAACTAATGAAGATTTAAGCACAATGTCCACTAATGTGCTTATTGGCAAGCTTCTCACACATAAGATGGCTTTGGCAAAAGACAAAGAGAGAGAGAGTTTTAAAATGAGAAGAAGGCTTTTGTTTTCAAAGCTTAAACTTTAAAATATTACGAAGATGAAAGCTCTAGCCAAGAGGAAAGGAGTAAAGAAGATAGTGATGAAGAGATTGTCAACCTTATAAGAAGATTAAAGCTTCAAGAGAAAAAGAGATATGGCAACGACTCTAATCAATCCTCTAAGTACTCAAGACACAAGAAGAGTTCCTACATGAAGCAAATGAGGCATGAGACTTCAAGTGATGAAACCTCCTCAAGTGAAGGAAAGTTTGTCGCGACTTACTTCATGGCTCTACAAGAGGACTCTGAAGAGGTATGTTTTACATCTTAACCTCATAATGATTTGCTTGACATGCTTGATAATAATGACCTTATTGAGATCATGAACCTTGAAATTGAGAAATTTAAAAAGAAAAGTATTTTTCATAAAAAGAATTATTTGAATCTAAAAAATGATTTTAATGGGTTGTAAAAAGCTGTCTTAGAGCTTAAAACCTCTAATGAGTCTTTTAGGAGATCATTAGATGATTTTTCATCAAAAACTTCAACCTCTTCCTTGCTTGAATAAAATAATAATAAAAAAATGAAGTGGAAGAGCTTAGGAACTCAATTTAAAAATTTCATAAGGGGAAGAAAAATTTTGATACACTTATTATATCTCAAAGACCTCCTCTAGTGAGACATGGTTTAGGCTCCAATGGAGTTTCAACATTATCATCTCCACCCAAGTCAATATTTGTTAAGGCTAGCACACCACAAACCTCATCCATTGAGGTAATTGGCTCTAAAGCCAAAAGCAAGGCACACACCAAAGTCACTACTTAAAAGAAGAATAATAAGAGCTCATTTGGTCGAAAAGGGAAACCTCAAAAGACAAATCATGCCTTCTTGTATAAAAAGCATGTACCTAAGGTTTCACACAACACACAACATTGTGCTTGCTCATATTTTCATTCTTTGCATGTTGTAAAACCTAAACCCCATGCAAAGTGGCAAGAAACTATTAAGTCTAAATAATGTCACTATTGCATGAGATTTGAGCACATTAACAAACATTGTTTTGTTAGGAACGCTCATTGGAAACCTTCCCAGGCTAACTCTCATGGACCCAAATTTAAATGGGTACCACAGATTGTTTAATTTTTTTGTAGGTTGCCCACAAGTGGTCAAAGGCACAAGTTCAATAAAATGTCTTCTCTCAAAGTGATCAAACTCATTGAACTCAAAATTGGCATAAAGTGAGGGGGAGTAAATTAAAAGATTGATCACATGAAGAATTCTTTCTATATGAAAAAATGCCTCAAGATCATGAAATTATCTTCAAATCGATAAACATTCTCTAACTCAATTTTGTATGCTTTTAAGATGTTATGCTTATCTTGCTGCTTTTGCTTGTATGATAAATTTGACCAATTGAGTTCTTGAAGTTATATTTTGTGTTCTTCAAGACTCAATTGACCAAATATATCTTATTTGATCTTTTTTATGCCTTCTAAATAAAATTTATCTTTTTAGTATTATTATTATATTTCTTTTCTCTCTCTACTTGTGACCTAAGTAATTGATCATTTGTTTTAAGTGCATTAATTCTTTTTTATCTAGAAAAGGGGGGACAAATATAAGAAATATAAGCAAAATCATTTTTTTTCTTTTGTTTTCTTGAAACATATATTTTCTATATGTTAATCTCTATATTGTATGCTCAATTTTATTATTTTGCTTAATTTGATTGTCAAAATAAAAAAGGGAGAAGATTGCTAACCTAAGGGTGATCGATCTTTATTTTTGATCTTAACAATCAAATTAATTGTCGCTAATATATTTATTTAAGTATTGTTTTGTAGCATACAAAGTTCAAGTCAATTGAGATTCATTTGCTATAAGAACAAATAACTAAATGGCTGAGGATGCGTAAGTCGTGCCCGGGACACCAAAATCCCACTCGGAATAATTATCCCATTCGAAAGAAGAGCATCACAGTCGAGACAAAAGACCTGTGAGTTTCAATAGTGAATCCCACTTGAGAAAGCCAATGTCCCGACCAGGATATTTGAAAGCACATGACCGTTGGAAGGCGCCTCTACCAGAACATGCCACATTAGCTCGATGGTCAAAAAGTTAGGTCAATCTTTGCAAGGAAATGTCCCACCTGGGATAGATATATCTCGACCGGGATTTCAATCAGAACTAGCCGTTGGAGAAAAGAACAAATCATTGGCTATTGTGTAAAGCTCAACGGTAATATGAAGTATCCTAAGTAAGACACTATCTTTGCAAACAACTTTTTGTTTGTGTAAGTAGATGTTAGAGAGTTGGCACTTGTTTGTAACGGCTAATTGGAGAGTAAACATTATATATAGACCTCTTAAAGGCCTTAGGAGATTAAAGCTTACTTTTAAGTGTGCCAAAACTCTTGCAATTTTATTTCTCATCTATTTTGTGAGAAAGGTTGAAATGTTAACCTTAAAACACTTAGGTATAGGTTGTAAGAGTGAACCTAGTGAAAAAAACTCTTAGTTGTATTGTGTATTTGCCTCTGAAAAATATAAAGGAATTGGTTGTTGTGTGAGCAATTAAAACACAATGTGAGCCTTGTAAAAACACTTAGTTGTGGGTAAGCTAGCTAAACTCTCTAGTTGTGAGTGAGCTAGAAAAACTCTCTTGTATCAAAAGTTGAGATAGTAGAACTCTCAATTGTGATTAGGGAGAGAACTAGGGTTTGTTAACACCCGAACCTCTATAAATTCTTATGTGCAATCTTCTCTTGCTTATTTACTTTCTATCTTTTATTTGCATATTGCTCAAATACTCAAAGAAATCAATTAAGCTGAAAATTTCTATTTGCCACTAATTCAAACCCCCTCCCCCCCTTGGTGCACCATCTTCCTAACGAAAATTACCTGGAAATTTGAAATTCTTTGGCTATGGTTTTTTGGATGAAGACGAAATTAGTATGAATGTTTTGTTTTTTTAATTAAATAGTGTGTTCTGAGTTGGAGGGCTTGATTATTTTTTTTAATCAAATATCAACATTTGAAATGCCATGTAAACTTCGGCTTACACGTAAGATTAGCTCCACTACATTTGGGTGGCATAAGCTACTCTTGAAAAAAAAAAAAACTAAGTTTGTATATTTTGGTGAAAATTATTATAGTTTAAGTTAAAATTGTTAAAATGCTAAGATTTTGGGTTTATTTTAGTAATTAATCGATATAGTAATTTACCCTATTATTTATAACTTTTATAGTTTTACTATACAAATAAATATAACTTGCTACTAGGGAGGGTGTCAACTAGCAAAAATAACATAACCAAAAAAATGCTCAAAAACTAGTCAGCAGCATAAGACCCATTGTGGCCATCCAACACCATATTTGTCTTCTCACAAAATTTGCATAGCACCCCTCGAAGGACGATGTAGAATATGTAGATCCCAACCAAAGTGGAGAGCTTATGTTGCCAAAAAAAATCCACTTCTCTATTACTCTCTCTATAAATATGAGTAACTCAAACTTCCCAAACTTGATTTATCAAATTTTTGCAAACATAGAGCAAACTGGAAAGAGACAACCTAGGAGTGTTATGATTTCTTAGCCAATTAGTAACCAACAGAGAATCAATTTGAAGAATGAGCTTCTTATAACCCCTGAACCAAGCTAACTTGAGTCCTTGAACAATAGCTTATAACTCAACTTCTACTGCACTATAGGATCCTATGTGCATCATATACCCAACCAACCATATGCCCAACATGTCCCTCAATAAACCTCCTCCACTAGCAAAGTCACTATTACTTTCGTAGCACCCATCAAAGTTCAAGGACCTAACCTTCAAGAGTCAAAGACCAACTGACAAATTTAAGCATTTTCCTAGTACCAGCTCTATGAGTTTGAGATTCAACAGACAAAGCATGTTTCATTTCCTTTATTTGTTACATGAGCCAAACTACTTTGACTTTAACCACTTTATGCTCGTGATTGAAGACAAAATCATTATGCTAATGCTAAAGCCACCAAACAATCATAGAGAACAAAGCTCCCCAAATTATGAGACCAATCTCCAAGCACCTGATGACAAAGATTATGAGAAATCTAATCCCTAAAACCTAAACTCTATTGCTATTAAAATTCAGGCAATGAAAGAAACTTTTTCCAAACCTAAATAGCTTGATCACGTTATTGAAAAGGGTGATCTACATCCTCAATTAGATGATGGCAGCTCAAACAACTAGCATTAAAAGTGAAGCCTCTCTGCAATCTCGTTGCATTACATATTATTTTACAATGAGCAACCGTCCAAATGAAAGAATTTTGTTAAATACATCATCCTCTCAATGAATAATTACAATAAGCTTATTCTGAATATTGGAGACCACCTATCTAAAAAGGCATTTTAATAAGCATAATAAGACCTGAAGGAACTTAGGGAAACCTGGATACAAATAGTTGGACATCGACCACTATGCATACAAATTGTAGACCCACGGACACCAGGAGGTACCGAGATTCCTACGGGTCTGTCCACACCCTCTGTATATGGATAAAGACAAACTATGAACCAAAGACCATTAGAATGTTTGCCCAAAGGCTACAATTCTTATATCCCAAATTTTGATGATTCTAAAACCATGATTTAATTGTTAGAATTTGTTATATCATTGCTTTAATTTCAGATTTTAATGTTAAAGCATTGAAAGTGAAACACATATATTCAAAAAGAGACACATCAGCAACAAAGAGGTATATTAGGATATGAATATAAAGTCAATATGATTTGTGCCTAAAAATGAAGCTCAAATTATAAAAGTCTTAAAGATAAAATTATTTTTCACTAGTTAGATAAGTTGTTTTCTAATGAGTATTTTAATCAGGTATTCCAATAGTATTCTAATTGAGTATTTGACAATTTTTTCACTACAAAACAAAATAACGACTAGTTCTTTAAAAAACAAAAATTTGTTTATACTTGCTAATTTTGCACTTCAGAACTATATATTCATGTTTAAAGAACATTTTAGTTGTTAGAAAATCAAAGATTTCACAAGAGAAAAGTTTCTACACTTCTAAAATCATTTTCCTTCCATATTGAGCTTCATTCTTAGATATCCTTCATCTTGGCTCTAGCTATCTTTGTCAAATTCGTAATTTGAGCTTGAGAGTGATTTATTCTTATTATAGTTTGCAAGTCTGGCTTGAAAACTTATTGTTGGGCTGTCTAGCACCTTGAGTGTAAAAGCTATTCAAGTGTTTTCAAGTATTACTTTTTAAAAACTTAGGTTTAAGCTTAAGAGAGTTGGTTAGAACTCTAAAGCTATACTTGGCTTGATTTTTGCCCTTGAAAAGAATCATTAGTGAAGAGAAAAATCTCAAGATTGTATCTTGAGGAGTAGATGTAGGCAAAGGTGTCGAACTACTATAAATTGAAGTGTGTCAAGCTATTCTCCCTTGTCTTATTTTCAAGATTAGTTTTCTGATTTATTGATAAAGTCTCATTTCTGATTTTTAAGTGAGAAAGTGTTTAAAAGTGCTTTTGAAAAATTCCATTGTTAAATTTGATTGAAATTTTTGTTGCAAATAAAAGAGGTGATTTATTTGACAAAAACTAATTTTTGAGGTTGAGAAACATTTTAGGGCATAAACTTTGATTTTGTGAAAAGAAATTTCAAATTATCTTTGTGTTAGTTTTCTACCCAGAATTAGCATACTACTAGCTTACTCCAAAAACGTAGGTCAGTTTGTAAAAACTATAATTTCTTTAAAATCTCAATTCACCCCTTTTTGAGCTATTTTGGGACTTATATAGAAGCCAGTGTGAGACCTAAGAGACACTGTCCATCCATACCAAGCATTAAATACGTTTGACAAGAGTAGGTTCAATGCATTAAATGCATAGCCGCATGAATAAAAAAAGTAGTAGGCGTGGACAACATGCCACATAGAATTAATGCTAAACACCAGTTAAACCTCAAAGCATCAGGGATCCCATCACTTGATGGATGGAGACAACTGACCTAGGTATAAAAAGACTCTTCTCACAAAGTATGAAGTTAAGTTAACTAAAATTCTCTAAATCTCTCCTTTTCCATCTCTTTTCCTTTCCTTCACCCACTGACTTTATCATCGGAGAAGGTCTACTGGAATAACTCTGGTGACTCTCTTCAACCTTTCAAGAGACTTGATTATCAATTTGTACGACGAATTATAGCATGGCAGGTGAAGACGAGAATGATAAAGGAAAGGATCCTACCAATCAGAACACATAAAAAATGCCCTTGTCCAAGATGGGGACAAGCTAAATTGATCCAGTCAACTTGGACGATCGGCTAGGAGATGAAAGCTTAGATAACACTAATTCACATGAAGAAACAATAACTCAAGCCCATTTCCTATCTCTTATGCAAAGATATGAGGCTATGGTTGGTTAGATGAGTGACATAAAAAAAAGAGTTGGATGAGTTCGGAAGTTGTGATAAAGAAAAACTCAAAAATCCTTTCTCGATCCAACACACACAACCCACTTAAACACCCAAACACTCTTAACACCAAAATCCTAAATTGACACTTCATTCAACACACCTATAACGCAGGCGAATTTGTATGATGCAGTCAGAAATATGATGAAAGAACTATAGCCAAGATCCCTGGATTTTGGGTACAACTTGCGCTAAACTTTGCCGTCATCATATAAGAAGTCTACCCAAATTGCCCACCTATGATGACTCTAGAGAATCTATAAGTCACGTATCCTAGTTCCATACCACCATGAGTCTTTATACTAATCAAGACTCTATGTTATGTAAAGTTTTTCCCATAACCCTTTTAGACCTAGCTCAGTAGTGGTACTAAGGTCTCAAACTTGATAGCATTCACTCATTTGAGCAGTTGGTGGAGATGTTTAATAAACATTTTGTCACTAGCCTCAAGCTTCACAAGGTCATTGCTGACTTGTAAAAAATCTACCAGAAGAAGGAAGAAACATTAAGAGAATTCGTAGAACAATTTAATAGAGAAGCAATGATGATAGATGATCTTGACCACAATGCAGTAATCTACTCCTTTACCATGGGAACCATTTCTAAGCTGTTATACAACTCTCTCGACCTCGATAGACCAAAAACGTTCACCGAGCTCATGATGGTAGCTAGGTAACATATTCACCTAGAAGAAACAATGCAAGCTGATGATGATCTGCTAGAGCTCTGGGTGGCAAGATCTACTCTTAACCATAGTGATCACGCTGATAGACACCCTCATTCATCACCTGAGACAAAAGATTATAGATCTAATTAGGGAAAAATAAGAAAAGCACCACCAGTATAGGGAGAGACAAAACCATCATTTACATAAGAGGCGATACACACCATTCAATGCCTCAAGTGGGCAAATATTGATGACTGCAAAGCAAGCGGCTGAGAAGTTGAAATGACCACAAAAGATGAGTACCAAAAGTGAAGAAAAAAGAGATCAAAGTAAATATTATGACTTCTATAGAGATCATGGCCACGAAACGAAATATTGCTAGCAATTAAAGGAGGAGATTGAGAGACTGATCAAAAGAGGTTATTTGAAGCAGTTCTCAGGAAAAAGAAATAGATCCAATAGTGACAAAGGTCAGAGATAGCCAGTTAACAAGGAAGAAAAAAAAAACATATACGGAGTTATCCTCCACTATTAATGTTATTGTAGGATGAATGAGCCAATGTTGTCCCTCTAAGAAGAAGAGGAAGTCCAGTGAGATCTATGGAGTAGAACTAAGAGAACCCCTACCTCTAGTTATCTTTTAACAATTGATGGTGAATGGATCAAGGTAGGTCATGAAGATGCCCTTATTGTAGAAGGCAAAGATCATAACATCTTAATAAAGCATCTTTTGGTGGACAACTATATTGCAATCAACTTGATGACCTTACAGGTATACAAAGCCCTAGCTGGATAGGTGGGAGACCTATAGAAAGTCAAGGTACCTCTACTTAGTTCGGGAGGACAATCGGTATCCGTGGAAGTTTTGGTATGGCTAACAATTCAAGTTGGAAAAGACAACATGTACGGAGATTTTCATATACTCTTCATGAAAGTAGACATACCATTTGCCTATAATGTCATACAAGGCATATCTTTCCTATATAGCACCCGTGCCAGCACAAATGTGAGATACTTGATGATGAAAATCCCAACTACACAAGGGTAAGTAATTGTTAGAGGAGATCGAAAGGCTACCAATGAAGCCTGCATGGTCACACTAAGAGCGTTCATTGAAAGCCTCAATGTAGAAACCATAAAACGACAGTCTAGTGACAAAGACAGAGCAAAGCCCATGGAGGAGCCGATACCTATTGAGGTAATGGAATGAAATGTCTTAAAGATAGGTAAGGGTTTTCATAATTCGGATTGGTTGAATTAGACCAAAAATTTATAATCAAACCAATAAAGTCAGTTTTTAAATATATCAACTTTTAACTAAAATCACTACTAAAAATATCCAAACCAATGCTATTTGGATTTGGTTTTATTTGGTCAGTTTGATAAATAAATGAAAGGACAAAATAAAAAAAAAATTATATCACTAAATTACAATTGATAAATTGATTTTTCAAAATTCTTTCTCTTTTTGTTAATTAATTTGTTCATAAAGTAGAAAAACTCATGTAATTAGAACAAAGAAAAGAATTAATAAATACAAACAAAAAG